>PVIY010010514.1:29979-68572 GCA_004026745.1 Myrmecophaga tridactyla
TTTTTTTTTTTTTTTTTTTTTTTTACTTCTTTTTTTTAGTTTTATTTTTTTTAATGCCAAAAAAACACAAAGCAAATGCAAACATTCCTATTTTGATTATTCCGTTCTACATATATAATTAGCAATTCACAGTATCATCACATATAGTTACATATTCATCGTCATAATCATTTCTTGGAACATTTGCATCTATTCAGGAAAAGAAATAAAGTGAAAACAGAAAAAAAATTTATACATACCATACCCCTTACCCCTCCCTTTCATTGATCACTAGAATTTCAAACTAAATTTATTTTAATATTTGTTCCCCCTATTATTTATTTTTATTCCATATGTTCTACTCTTCTGTTGACATGGTAGATAAAAGGAGCATCAGACACGAGGTTTTCACAATCACACAGTCACATTGTGAAAGTTGTATCATTATTCAATCATCATCAAGAAACATGGCTACTGGAACACAGCTCTACATTTTCAGGCAGTTCCCTCCAGCCTCTCCACTACATCTTGAATAATGAGGTGATATCTACTTAATGCATAAGAATAACCTCCAGGACAACCTCTCGACTCTGTTTGGAATCTCTCAGCCATTGCCACTTTGTCTCATTTCACTCTTCCCCCTTTTGGTCGAGAAGGTTTTCTCAATCCCTTGAGGCTGAGTGTCAGCTCATTCTAGGGTTTTCCTCAATCCCTTGATGCTGTGTCTCAGCTCATTCTAGAATTTCTGTCCCACGTTGCCAGGAAGGTCCACACACCCCTGGGAATCATATCCTGCGTAGACAGGGGAAGGATGGTGAGTTTGCTTGTTGTGTTGGCTGGAGAGAGAGGCCACATCTGAGCAACAAAAGAGGTTCTCTTGAGAGTGACTCTTAGGCCTAATTTTAAGTAGGCTTGACCTATCCTTTGTGGGGTTAAGTTTTATATGAATAAACCCCAAGACTGGGGGCTCAGCCTATAGCTTTAGTTGTCCACACCACTTGTGAGACTATTAAGAATTCAACTTGGGGAAGTTGAATTTCTCCCTGTTCTCACCATTCTGGACTTTGCAAATACTTTTCCACTCACTCAGAGCCGTTCTCTTGGTCACAAATTCTCTCAGTGATTTTTTACCTGAAAATGTTTTAATTTCCCTCTCATTTTTGAAGGACAGTTTTGCTGGATACAGAATTCTTGATTGGCAGTTTTTCTCTTTTCGTAACTTAAATATATCATACCACTGTCTTCTTGCCTCCATGGTTTCTGCTGAGAAATCTATGCATAGTCTTAATGGACTTCCCTTATATGTGATGGATTGCTTTTCTCTTGCTGCTTTCAAAATTCTCTCTTTCTTTTTGACATCTGACATTCTGATTAGTAAGTGTCTTGCAGTACTTTTGTTCAGATCAGTTCTGTTTGGGGAACGCTGTACTTCTTGGATATGTAATTTTAAGTCTTTCATAAAAGTTGGGAAATTTTCAGTGATAATTTCCTCCATTAGTTTTTCTCCTCCTTTTCACTTCCCTTCTGCTTCTGGGACACCCACAACATGTATATTCATGCACTTCATGTTGTCATTCAATTCCCTTAATCCCTGCTTATATTTTTCCATTCTTTTCCCTATATTTTCTTTTGATTGTCAAATTTCAGTTGGCCCATCCTCCAGTTCACTCATCCTATCTTCTGCCTCTTGAAATCTAATATTGTTGGTTTCCACTGATGTTTTTCATCTCTTCTACTGTGCCAAGAATTCTTTGATTTGATTTTTCAATTTCTTTTTCTTGATACCTTGCCTTTATATCTTCCCTCAGTTCATTGATTTGATTTTTGATGAGGTTTTCCTTGTCTGTTCAAACATTCTGAATTAGTTCTTTCAGCTCATGTATCTCATTTGAATTACTAGTCTGTTCCTTTCACTGGGCCATAGCTTCAATTTTCCTAGTTATGTCTTGTTATTTTTTGCTGGTGTCTAGGCATTTAATTTCTTAATTTATTCTGGAAATTGTTTTTACTTTATTTACCTCGGATTTTCTTACTGAATGACTTAATTGTCCATCTACTCCTTGACATTCAGTTCAGCTTATTCTAAACCTCTAGCTTAGGTTTTGTTTAACAGATCAGAATTTTTCAGTTCTTGTTGTCTTGTGTCTTGCCCTGCCTTTATAGTGCCTTTTTGTTTCCTTAGGTGGGTCTACTTAGGTATTATAGACCCCAGTCAGATTTTCCCAGGCCATACTGGCCTCCTTTTAGGAGGAAGGAGTCACCTGCATCGGTTTTTCCTGAGGATGAGACCCAGCAGGTTGAAAGATTTTCCTATGAAGCCTCTGTTTTTCCTGTCCTGCCCAGTATGTGGTGCTTGTCTGCTTGTGGGTCCCACCAGCATAAGGTGATGTGGGGCCTTTAACTTCAGCAGACTCTCCCTGCTGGGTGTGCTTGAGTCAGAGGAGAGGTTGTAGGCTGGCTTTAATTGCTTCAGTTTTCCAGACCCTGGGGTCTGAATTCCTTGAGGGAGGGATTCCACCTGAGCTGGGCCCCACCCCTCTCCAGGGGAAGGCACAGCCTCCAGGCAAACTCTCAGACAAGCTTAATTCTGCTCTTGTCTGGGGCAGTTGGAGCCTGAGAAGCCTTGCATTTGTATCCAAAGAGCAGTCAAGCCATAGAAACATAGCCACAAAAAGGAGAAGAAAAATACTCCTTTCTAGAGCAGGACCCTGTTCCTTGGGTTTGCCAATCAAGAGCTTAAGTTGATACATTGCTCTGTGTATCTCTAGGTCCTATGTGCCCTGTCCTTTCCTTCAGGGCCCAGACCCTTTCAAGTATTTTGTGCTATCCAATCCAAAACAAGCTGTTTTTTTTTTTTCTTTTTCTTTTGGCCCTGTCCCCTCTGCACCAGGGCAAAAACCAGCAACCTCAGCTTTTACTGGAGGTTCAGCTGAGCTGGGGCCTATTTTTAGTAGTCAGAATTTGTTAATTAATTCCACAGATTGGAGCTTGGTAGAGCTCAGCCCCTTGCTGCTAGTAAAGTCCCTTTCCTTTCCCCTCTGGGAAACAGCCTGTGGGGGAGGGGTGCTGGCTGCCATGGCTTAGGGGACTCACTGTTGTGGGTGGGATTGCAGCTGTCCAGCTTGTCCAGACTGGTGTACCCTGTGTGTCTGGTCACTGATGTGGCCCAGCAGCTGTTGTGTACTATTTCTGGCTATTTACTAGCTGCTTTGGAGGATGAAGTAAATCCCACGCCTCACTAAGCCACCATCTTGGCTCATCTTATCAGCATTTTAGATTTTAAATATTTATTCTTTGATGAAAATGAAATAATTTTATGCTAGGGATCCTAGTGTATTTTTTTTTAAAGGATCCATAGTAGGCTTTTAAAAATATATTTAAAAAATTCTCACAGGTATTAATATGGTTGATGAGTTATGAGGCACCTCACATTCATCAGCAGTTCTCAGCCTTCTTCACTCTAGTATCATGGTGTGGTAGTTAGATTCAGGTGTCAACTTGGCTGGGTGAAGGTGCCTAGTTCTGTTGCTGAGGAACGATCCAACGGCATGTGAACCTCATCTGTTGCTGATTATATCTGCCGTCGGCTAGGAGGCGTGCCTGTTGCAGTGAATGATATTTGATTTAATTGGCTGGTCCTTAAATGAGAGAGCTCAGCGTAGCACAGCCCAAGCAGCTCAGCATACCTCATCTCAGCCCTCGCAACTCAGCCCAGGCCTTTGGAGATGCAGAAAGAAATCACCCCGGGGAAAGTTGTTGGAATCCAGAGACCTGGAGAGAAGGCCAGCAGAGATCACCCTGTGCCTTCCCACGTAAGAAAGAACCTCAGTTGAAAGTTAGCTACCTTTCCTCTGAAGAACTAACAGAATGGTGTGTTGCATTCCAACAGCTAGCAAACTAGAACACATGGTATGATGTTGCCGTGTAAGAATGTATTCCTCTGTAAGGCACCACTGGGGGATGTGTTTCTTTGCTAGTAACCAATTACGTTTGGTGCTCACCCTCTAGTAGAGTGATTCTAGCATGTATAGACAGCTTGGTTCAGAATCAGTCTTGAGGATGTCATGATGACAGATTTCCACATGACTAGGTGGGGGTGAGGGTGCTAAGTAAATTTGAGAAGTATTGTGAACAAAATTCTAAACTCTGCTTTTCCTTGGATCCTTTAGGTGTTTAAGAGAGCATATATTCCTAGAACTTTGAATGAAGTAAAAAATTATGAGAGGGATATAGAGATGATGATGAAACTGAAGGAAGAGGACTTGGCCATGAATGCCCAGCAAGACCAGGTGAATAGCTCAGTTTTTTCCTAGCAAGAGAGTTTACAACAGAATGAGACCATCCCAAACCTGTTGGAACCTTATAAATTCTTCTCATCTTGAACCTTGGCTTCTGATCTAGTGAGATAGCAAGTTCCCTTTGTATTAACATGTCCACTGTACACTTTGGATATGAAGTGAATTCATTGGTATTTGTGAGAGGGAGCGAACCATTTGAGTTTAACAGACTAAAATTAAAGAGAAGAGAAGATTTGTATAGAAATCTAGACAGGGGCTGGCAAACTTCTTTTCTGTTAAAAGGTCAGATAGTAAATATTTTAGGCTTTGCTGGCCATGAAGCAAAACTGAAGCTGTTCAGAGTTCTCGCCTGCCATGCGGGAGACCCAGGTTTGAGTTCCAGTTGCTCCCCATGTTAAAAAATGAAACTGTTATGTTGGTCCTCATGTAAAAAGAGAAAATAAATTTCCACAAAATTTTTATTGATGAAACTAAAAATATTTTAATAATATTTGAATGCAGTTTTTTGGTAATAACAAGTCTGCTAATGAAAAGAATGGAATCAATTGGGGAGAGTATCATTTCACTTAGAGTTCATAAGTTAATGTTCTCTGTTATCAAATCAGTTGTAAATGTTCATCTGTAGAAACCACTTTCAGATCGAGGGCTATATGAACCAGGTGGTAGGCTGAATTTGGCATGTGGACCACGGCTTGTCAACCCCTCTTAAATATAAAAACTTTCTGTGTTACTGTGAGACCAGTTTTAGATATCTTTTTGTCACAGATGTTTTAGCCCACAGTGTTCTTAATATTATAAGGTGTGTATTCACTGTCTAATTTTGTGTTGATTCTTCCTTTTTTTCCTTTTTGTTTACAAGATTCTGTACCAAACTGTAACTGGACTGAAGAAAGATCTGTCAGGAGTTCAGAAGGTATGAAGAGCATATATTAATGTTCGTTTTTGTGAAAATTCTTTGTATTAAGGTGCTCTAGGGAAACAGAACCAACAGGTGGTATCTGCAAATATGAGATTTTATAAAAGTGTTTCACTCTGCTCTGGGGGTGTACAAGTCCAGATTCTGTAAGGCAGGCCGCAAGCTGATAGATCCGACAAAGGTTTTCAGTGACTCCCCCAGGAGAAACTGGCTGGCTGAAGCAGAGAAAAGATTCTGTCTTCTGACTTCTCCTTTTTAAAGCCTTCAGCTGATTAGATCAAGCACCATTAATTGCAGAAAGCTCCCCTTGGCTGGCTGCAAATGTAATCAGCTGTGGATGCAATCAGCATGCTGATGATTTAGTAAACCAGTCTTCTAGTTTATTAACCAGTCACAAAATATCTTTACAATAACGGTTAGGCCAGTGCTTGCTTGACCAGACAGCTGGGCCCTATCACCTGGCCAAGTTGATACATGAACCCAACCATAATACCTTTTAAAGAAACTTTCTTAATGGAAAGTATTTTTAGAATTAAATTAACAGGAAATATTTCATATTATTTTTAATGGGCAGTTGTGTTTTGAATTCTATAAGCGTTGGGAAATTTGAGGCTGTTGTTTCCTCATATATTCTTTCTGAGCCTTTGCCTTCTTCTGGAACACCCATGAAGTGTATGTTTGTGTCCTTCTTGCTGTCATTCAAAACTGAGACATTGCTCTGACTGTATGATTTCATCCTGTCTTCTAGTTCACTGATTCTTTCTTCTGTCTATCCATATTTACTGTTATATAAGTTTAATGTTTTTTAATCTCCATTTTTTGTGCCTTTCACCCCTTAATTTCTATTATACTTTTTTTTTAAAAGCTGTTCATTGAGGTATTCATATACCATACAATTCTTCTAAAGTATATAATCAATGGTTCACATTATCATCACAAGTTGTCCATTCATCATCACATCCAATTTTAGAACATTTTCATTACTCAGAAAACAAAAAAGCAAAACATCCCATACTGCTTATTCTCCCCCCATTAGTAACCCTTAGCAATGGTGTAGCACATTTGTTAGTGTTGATGAAAGAGTATTAAAATATTACCATTAACTATAGTCCATAGTTTGCATTAGGTGCATTTTTCTTATATACCACTCTGTTTTTGTTCTTTAAAGTGCGATTTTATTGAAATATGTATTCACATACCATATGATCATCCAAATTGTACAATCAGTGGTTCACAGGATCATTATATAGCTGTGCAATTGTCATCACAATCTGAACATTTTCATTACTGCCCCAATATAAAAATAAGCTTAAAAATAAAAATGACAAAGAATACTGAAAGCATCCCATAACCCACTCCTCCCCCATTATTTATTAATTTTTTTTGTCTTTTTTTCCCCCTTATCTGTCCATACACTGGATAAAGGGAACGTCAGCCACAAGGTTTTCACAATCACATGGTCGCATCTTAAAAGCCTCTATAATTATTCAGTTTATATTCAAGAATCAAAGTTATTTGTGCATGGGTCGTTCAGTGGTTGAATGCTTGCCTTTCATGTCAGAGACTGGGTTTAATTTCCAGACTATGCACAAAAACAACAACAACAAAAAAAAAAACGAATCAAAGCTATTGGATTACACTTCAACAGTTTCAGGTATTTTTCTCTAGCCACTCCAATACATCAAAAGTGAAAAGAAATATCTATATACTGCATAAGAATAACCTCCAGAATGACCTCTGACTCTCAGCTCCTGTAACTTTATATATTGTTTCATTTCTCCTCCCCTTTTTGCTGAAGAAGGCTTTCTCAATCCCACGATGCCTGGGCCAGACCATCCCCAGGAGTCATGTCCCAGGTAGCCAGGGAGATTTACACCCCTGGGAGTCTTGAGGAGGACAGTGGGCTCACCTGTGGAATTGGCTTAGAGAGAGGCCACATCTGAGCAACAAAAGAGGTTTTTTGGGGTGTCTCTTAGGCGTAATCATAAGCAGGCTTAGGTTCTCCTTCCCAGGAATAAGTTTTATAAGGGCAGACCCCAAGATCAAGGGGCTGGCCCATCAAATTGGCAGTCTCCAGTGATTGTAAGAATATCACCTCTTTCCAGGTGGGGAAGTTTAATATTTCCACTTTTCCCCCAGTTCCTCAAGGGGACTTTGCAAATACTTTTTAGTTTTTTGCCCAGATTACTCTGGGATGTAATAGGGAATCCCAGCCAACGTGTTCAAACCAACAAGATCTCACTCCCTGTTCTAGGTTCCATGCAATTATGGTGTTTGAATAAACTGACCATACAAGTTAGATTAGATAGTATGCTACCACAAATATAAATTTTGCACCAAATAAATGTCTCTTCCTTTGGCCTCACACAGAGGTTGAAGTTTAGTCAGTATTATCCTTTACCCTTTAGTCTGCTTTACCCTAGTCCTTTTCTATCTGACTTATTTCATTCAGCATAATATTCTCAAGGTTCATCCATGTTGTCACATGCTTTAAGCCTTCATTCCTTCTTACTGCTGAATAATATTCCAGTCGTATGTATATACCACATTTTGTTTGTCTAGTCTTCTGTTGATGTACGCTTGTGTTGCTTTTAACTTTTGGCAATTGTGAATAATGCTGCTGTGAACATCGGTGTGCAATTGTCTGTCTGTGTTCCTGCTTTTAGTTCTCCCAAGTATATATATATACCTAGTGGCTGGATTGCCAGGTCATATAGCGGTTCTATACATAGCCTTCTCAGAAACACCGAACTGTTTTGCAGAGGCTGTACTATTTTACATTCACACCAGGAATGAGTAAGTGTTCCTATTTCTCCAACAGTTGTAGTTTTCGATTTTGTTTTGTTTTTTTTGCATGGGCAGGCACCGGGAATTGAATCCGGGTCTCTGGCATAGCAGGTAAGAACTCTGCCTGCTGAGCCACCATGGTCTGCCCTGTTTTTTTTAATAGTGGTCATTCTAATAGATGTGAAATGGTATCTTAGTTTTGATTTGCATTTTCCTAATAGCTAATTATGAACATCTTTTCAAGTACTTTTTAGCCATTTGTATTTCTTTTTTGGAAAAGTGTTCAAGTCTCTTACCCATTTTTTAATTGGATTGTGTTTTTATTGTTGAGTTGTAGGATTTCTTTGTATATTCTGGATATTAGGTCCTTAGCAGTTATGTGGTATCCAAAAATTTTCTCTTATTGAATAGGCTGCATTTTCACCTTTTTGACAGAGTCCCTTGATGCAGAAAAGTATTCGTATTGAGGAAATCCCATCTATCTGTTTTTTCTTTTGTGACTTGCTTCTTTGTGTGTCAAATACAAGAAACCTCCACCTACCACAAGATCTTGACAATGCTTCCCTACCTTTTCTTTCAGAAGTTTTATTGTCCTGTCTCTTATCGTTTAGATCTTTGATCCATTTTGAGTTAATATTTGGTTAGGGTGTGAGATAGGGGTCCTCTTTCATTCTTTTTAGGATATGGATATCCAATTCTCCCAGCACCATTTCTTGAAGAGATTTTTCTGTCCTAGTTGAGTGAATTTGGCTGCCTTGTTCAAAATCAATTGACCGTAAACATGCAGGTCTATTTTGGAACTCTGAATTCAAGTTCATTGATCAAAATGTCTATATGCCAGGATCATGCTGTTTTGACCATTGTAGGTTTGTAATACACTTTAAAGTTAGGCAGTAAGAGTCCTCCAACTTCGTTCTTCTTTTACATGTTTTTGTCTGTTTGGGGTTTCTTACCCTTCTAAATAGATTTCATTATTGGCTTTTCCATTTCTTCAAAATAAGCTGTTAGAATTTTTATTGTGGTTGCACTGAATCTGTAAATCAGTTTGGACATCTTAACTGTATTTAATTTTCCAATCCATGAACACCAATGTCCTTCCATTTATTAGGTTTCCATTGATTTCTTTTAGTGATATTTTATAGTTTTCTGAATACAGGTCCTTTATATCCTTGGTTAAATTCATTTCTAGATATTTGCTTCTTTTAGTTGCTATTATATGTTTGTTTTTAAACTTTCAAGTTCTTCTTTATGTTCATACATTGTCTTTTTAATATCCTTTAGCTCATTTCTTCCATTTCCTTGATTTGTCATAGATTTATTTGAACTTCTTGATTAGTTGTTCCAAATACCGCCCCTCCTCTGAAGTTTCAATTTGTTTCTTTGATCAAGCCATATCTTCCTGTTTCTTAGTATGACTTGCTATTATTTGCTGATGTCTGGGCATTTGATTACCTTGCTGAATTAACTTTGAAGGTCAGTTTTTCCCTCTTGTTTAGGGTTTTGTTGTTTCTTTGCTTTAAGGTTCTTCTTTAACTCTTTGTCCAACTAATTCTAAACCTTATAGTAGCCTATATTTAACTGTTCAGATTTTGTCAGCTTTTCATCTGATTCTTGCCCTGGATATGTGGCACAGCTTTTAAGATTGCACTTTTTGTCCAATTGTTTCACTTCCAGGACAAAGCTTATTTCCTCTGTTCCTTGTCTGGGAATCTTGATCTGTTCTGTTTGTTTTTATGCAGAATTTTCTCCCCAGCTCCTATGTGTTTAAATTCTCCCTCCTCATCCAGTGCCCCCTTTTCCTTAGACTTTGCAGTTCTGTGACCCTCCTGTCTTACAGCAGTTCAGTTTAAGTCCCTCTCTTTTTTTTCCTGTGAGTTTTTTGCCTCCAATTTCTTCCCTGTTAGGTGTCTTTTCCTGAGGAGCCAGATGGTTTCAATCCAGAAAAGGGGCTCACACCAGGATGTAGTTTTGTGTTTAGGTGATTTATAAACACACCTTTTGTCAACAGTTCTACTGTTGTTTCTCTTTTTCCTCCCCTCCCCTAGGGGCTCTTTTATGTGCAGCACTACTTATAGGTTTGTGTTCTGCCCTGGGTCTCTGTCGACTTGGGTCCTTGTGCTTGGATATACATGTGGTTTTATCTTGCTTCTGTGAATTGCTCTATAGTCTCTGGCAGGAGGGACCCATTCCATAGTGACTCTACAAGACTCCCAAGCTGCATGGGACTGAGCTAAGGGGTAGGGATCAGCAGATCCAGGATGGAAATTTCCTATCTGTTTTTGAGGATTATTTTTCTTTTTCTTCAATTCAGTGTTTGTAGAGTCCTTCTGCAGTCTCTATCACCGTCCAAAAATCTGAGCAAATGGGATTTGTTCTTTTATTAAATGATTCTGAGGGGAGTCTTTTCCAGGGGATGTCTTACATCACCATGTTGATGAAGTCATGCTATATTCATTTTTATAAATGCTAATTCTTTGGTTTTGATGGCTCAGTATAGGCTGTTATTTTCCAAAGTATGTGTGGCAAAACTGAAATCTGAAGATAACTAATTGGTTTGGAATAACATGAATGTTTACTATTTTGAAGGTCCCTGCACTCCTAGAAAATCAAGTTGAGAAGACTTATTCTGATTCAGAAGATGCTGGAAGCTCTGAGTGCTCTGACGCAGACTCAGAAGGGCAGGGATCTGCTCGCTACAAGACATGTACTCCTGACCCTGCAATTGATAAAAAGGTTAGCTGAGAACTTATCTTTCTCAGCTAACCTTACTGAGTGGTAGCACAACCACTCTAATTTACCCTTACTCCAGTGTCTAGCTAGATTATGATGGCTGTAAACATTGTAAGTGTCCCTAATCTTAGTTTCAGCTGGCAGATGTGAACCTTCCTTTTGGTACTTATCTGGAAATTGGCTTCTGTTGAGAGCTCTTTGAGCCCTGCATAAAGAGAAAGCACATTAAATTCATACATTGATTAGAAAAAGTTATTGTTTATCTGAATTCAGAATGGTGCTGCAGTTGACCATGGTAACATAGTGAAGAGTACTTTCAGTGAAAGTTTATAGCCAAATGTTTCCAGAATCAAACTGTATTTGTTCAACCCCTGGCCATGGAAATAAGGGACACTGCTGATTCTAATGATGTCTGACTGCTGTGTAACTATTTTCCTTCCATTCATCTTAGTTTTACACTTTAAACCTTACAGTGTGGGTTCTGAGACTTCTGTGGGACATGCTTATTTAGCTCACTAGTACATTTTCTTTAGGTACTAGAAACATATTCTTTCCAAACTTTAATTCAGTTAGAATAGAATCTGGTAAAGAAAAGTAGTGGCAAGCCATTTGATAACATCCTCCGGGGTTTATCTTTTTGGTTGTCTTCAGACTTCTATTAAAGACAGTTTTCAACTCACATTTACCACCAAGCCATACTTTTTTCATTTTTTCATATTACATTCCCTTTTTATCCTCTTAAGTATATATTTTTATTTAATTATAATAAAATATGTGAATTTGCATCTTTACAGGAAAGGAAGAAGATGGTCAAGGAAGCCCAGAGAGAGAAAAGAAAGAGCAAAATCCCTAAACATGTGAAAAAAAGAAAGGAGAAAACAGCCAAAATGAAAAAAGGCAAATAGAATAATGACTGTACTATGTACAGTCATTTTCCATCAGTTCCTTTTTTACCTGAACTTTGAGCTGCATCTGGATGACCTCTTATTGATACTAACCAAATTGTTATTATGACAGTGTCTGCAAAGACTTGATTTCAAGTGTTGTCATGTAAATATGTAAAAAGCTTTAAGCTTTATTGACTAGGTCCAGTTTCTGGCTTTGTCTGGTATTGGTAGAGGGTTTATTTAAGATACTGTTTTAACGAAGAACTTTGTACATCTTTATTTTTATATTTTTCCTCCTACAGATAATGTGTTTTTAAGCACCATATATATTTTAATGTAGTAGATATCCATAACTTTTATTTAAGTGAAGGCACTTTGGACATACTTGGGGAAATTGGTTTTGTTTTGTTTGTACATCCCAAAGACCCACTTGAAATCAATTGATTATAAGACTGCAGTTTATATGAAAGGGAGCCTCACTTACAAGAGACCTCCATGAGCTGTTAATGTAGTCATTTCCTAAAAATCTGCTCCATTGATGATCATTTGTAATATACTTACTCTTCATCTGTAACATTCTTTTGTGTTAGAACTTCCCAGTTCACAAGCTATATCACATTTCAGTATGATTTTTTTAGAACCATTTGACATGTTCATTCATTCATCAAATACTTGAGTATTTTAGGTGCTGGGGATATAACAGTAAACAAAACAAAAATTTACTGCCTTTGGGTGGTTTGCATCTTAATAGGCATTACAATAAGTAAATAAGTATACAATAAGTATGGCCTGTATTGACAGGCCATAAATTCTTCGGAGAGAAGTAATGCAGAGAAGCGTGCCTGGGGGTTGGGGCTTGCTATTTTAAATAGGGTTCTCCAGAAGACCACATTGAGAAATTGATGTTTGAGCAGATTCTTGAAGAAGGTGAGCCATGTGCATATTAAGAGGGAAAGAACATTCCAGGCAGAGTAAACAGCAAGTGCAAAAGCCCTGAGACAGAAAAGTGCTTGATATGTTCCAGAATCAGGGCCTGGAGCATCATATTTAAGAGAGGAAGTAGTTAATGAGTTCAGGTAGCATAAAACCTTTTAGATCTCTCAGTGAGATGGGGAGCTGTTGGACAATTTGAGCAGAAGAATATGAACTGACTTCTGTTTTAAGAGGCTCTCTGTGGCCTCTGTGTAGAACCGACAAGGGAGCAACGTTAGAAGACCAGAGGGATGTTTATTGTAGTAATCCAAGTGAGAGATGATGATGGCTTGGTCTAGGATGGTAGCAGTGGAAGTGGAGAGAAGTGGAATTCTAGGTGCAGCCCAAAGGTATAGTGAACTGTTGGATATGCTAAGAGGATATATGAGGAGTATGACAGAAAGAGGAAGGATGACTTTAAGGTTTTTTGTCCTGAGCAACTGAAGGGATAGAATTGCCATTTACTGATAGGAAAGAATGTAGGTAGAAGAGGTTTGGGGATGAGGAGTGAGATAAAATAAAAGCTTCTCTTGTGTCAAAGCACAAGTATTGAAAGAAATTATCCCTTTATTAATTTTTTTACTGTACACTTTATGCTAGAAGTGGTTCTTTTAGCCATTGCATTCCTAAATGATTTCTATACATAAGCCCTTAGTTTCCACTTAAACTGAAGCTTGCACCTGTCTGTTTGATAATTATTGGGGTATTGGGGGGAATCAACTGGACTTTTAAAATACTGTTAAATTTAATTAATGTTTATAATAACTGCCCTCTCTGACTTTACAAAAGTTAAAAGTACAAAGTGTAATTTTGCTGAAAGGCCCTTCAAAATATCCTACAACTAGCACAAAAAAACAAAAAGCAAAACCACACTTTGCAATCCTGTACAAATTCGGGGGGTATATCTTCAAGATCTTCAAATTCTTGAATTTGTTTTGGTCTTATGCTCTGACAAGGGGTATTCACATCAGATGGCTCAAGCACCTCAGGGCTGTCTTGGTGAATCTAATGCAATTGCTAAGTTTGGAGTCAATTTCACACACACACCCCCCCAAAAAAAAAGTGTCTGCAGAATTTAGGGACAATTCCTTCTCTTTTGAGAACATTGCTACTGAAAGTAGCTTGTAAAATGTCAAGGTATGGGGTTGTAGAGTGATTTTAATCTGTGGGGTTTTCTGATACTACTCTTACTGATGTGGCTGTTTCCCTATTTGGGTCCTGGGCTGTAAGGTTGTGGCTGAGGAATAATCTCTGGTCATATTCTTGCCAAATTTGTCTGAATTTTTTCCCTTATTTCTACCTTTCTCGCCCAGAAAATTCAGAAGACATGATCTCTTCTTTGGCAGAGTTCCAGGGCTACACACTGACTTTAATTGCAGTTGAACTTGGATTGCTTGACAAATAACTAGTTACCACTAATATTGTTGGCTGTACAGTTATTTTCCATTTGGAGAGATGCATTTTCTTGGCCCAAAACCAGGGACATAGTTTTGTTGATGTATCTGGCTTTCATATCCCATTGTTTTTCTGATATCTCCAAATAATGCAGATGTTTCTGCAAATTTACTGTGAGAAATGTGGATATTTTTCTTTTAAGCACAAGTTATAGTTTATTTGCTATGCTAGGGGTAGTTCTTATGTTTCCTCTAATAAAGCAGTTTAGGAACAGAATTTCGTGAGCCTGAGGAAGAAAGAGCCCAGAGTGCCACCATTTGAGTGTGGTGTTTGAATAGACATGAACTGTGGCAGCTGTGGCCTTGATCTGATCAACTCCTAATCCCAGGTTCTCAGATGACATCAGTTTATTTTCAGCTTTATCTGTAACTCGATGAGGTTGAGCTCTAGATGAACTTGAGGAAAATGAACTCAAGTTTGTAAATGTTTATAGTTTGGTACTAAGAGGTTGAGAAGATCTCTACTTTTCAAGAGTATTCTGTTTAATTCTGTGCACGTAGATTGCTGCTTCTTGACTGTGGGGCTGTCCTGTTTTGTAGCTGTGATTTCTTTAGCCTTATAGCTCAGAAAATGAAGGAGGAAGCCAAATAACATTCATCTAGGAGAAGGTGAAAATGCACTTTTAATCTCAGACGTCATGGGCTCTGAATTATGACATTTCTAAAAAATCCTTTTTCATTTTCAAATTTTGATGGTTTCTCTAAGTTTTCCTTTGTCTATATGCATAGTAAATAAAGATCCTGGATATTCAGAGCTTTAATTTGATTTCTGCGATTTTTTTTGTTTGTTTGTTTTTTGGATGAGTTGCAAGGATCAGCAGCTTGATCAAACTCTATTCCTCAAGTATAGTATACCATGAAGATTTTTCTGTGACCACATGGAATGAACACGGTTTTTCAACCACTGGTAATGGATATTAAGCCAGAGTTCTCCACATTCCGTCCCTTGGATTGGATTAAGTTATCACAATCCCTACATTTTGGTTGGGGATTTTAACTTCCATATCCTTTGGGGTTGTGTTGCTTTGGACATTAAAGCTTTTATAAATGTCCTGGGGGAAATAGTAGTTTCAGTTATCAAATTATTTAAGCACATTCCACAGGAAAAGATGGCTGCCTCATATCTGTTCTCCAGAGATTTTAGCCCCAGTTGATAGTCTTATAGAAGCTTCTGGATTTGGATTTAAAGAATCTGGACTTGTATTTGGAGAATTCTTGACTTTGATTTTCTGCTTCTTCTTTCATTTTCTGAGTCACTCCACATGCGTCTGCCGAGATTGCCTACAGGTCATGGTCTTGAAGGGGAGCTAGGCCTCGTAGAGCTTGTGGAACCACACTGCCGTACCGTCTCACTTTCTCTTTTTTTTTTCCCAAATGGTAAGGGTGTCTTCTAATGTATGAGCAGAGCTATTTCCAGATCGCTGAGGTAGGTTTCCATGCCTTGTATTGCTGTCATTTAGCAGATTTACTTAAAAGCTGCTCAACTTTATCTTCTTTGGATGAACTTTTGGCCCTTACAAATTCAGAACACAGCTGTTAATTGGGGTCATATAATTTGGCAGTGACTAAAGCAGTCCTTTGGGACTGAACGATTGTTGGAATTAGGATGCTAGAGTGAGCAAGCTGAAGAGAGAGGATGTCAGAGAATGGGCTGTTTAAAATTGCAGTTATGGATGTTTGCATTTGTGGGGGCATGTCTAGGGCAGAGTATGGGTGTGAGTGGCTGCACTGGGGTAGCAGATAAGCATTAAAGCCTTGCTGGGGGTCAAGGAATTGAAGCCAAAGTTTTGGAAGGGTCCTCCGTGTGGATGTCTGCATCACCGAGAAATATGTCAGGGCATGGTTTTAGAGTGTCAGTGAGACACATGCTTGAAAGGAATGAGGGAAAATGAGCTGGTAGAGGGTGGGGGAATAGCACAAAGAGGGGAGATGAGTGTTACTGCATTAATGAAGAAGGTGGCAGGGAAAGCAGTGTCCTCAGAGTTAGATGGAGTAAGGAAAAGGGGATTCTCAGAGTAGTTGAGGATATAGGTGGTTTTTTGTTTTGTTTTGCTGATATCTGACCATGAATTCCAGAGGGTACCATGGAAGGGTTTCAGGAAAGAGATATGGAGGAAATGGTCTCCTTTTTTATTTGCCCCCATTGGTTTTTCAGATCCTGATGCCATTCAGTAGGCAAATGCAGTAATTGCTGAGTAGCTTATCGCAGTACCCACCTCACAATTACCGTGAAGGATGGTGAGAAGAACTGATGGAGACATTTCTAGTGGAGGACCAGGCCGGTCATAAATCTGCTAGTCAGTCATTAAGAGTGGGATAACCAGACACTTGTGTGTTCTGATGTGATGCAAAAGGAAGTACACAGAACCATAAAGTATCTTGCCTCTCTCCAGGAGTTTGGAACTCGAATCTCCGTAGCCTCTAGATGTAACCAGCAGTTTGCAGAAAAAGCAGGGCACGGGAAGAATCTCAGTAATGCTAGAGGGCTACAATCAGCTAAACCCAGAATAATGGAAATTCCATATAAAGAAAGGAGAGGGAACAATTAGGAAAGTTTTAAAAGAGATCTAAGAGACATGTATCCCAATGCAGTGGACTTCATTTGGATCTTAACTAGATCAAGCTAATAGTAAAAAGATGGGGTTCTTTTAGACAAGTGGAGAAAATTAATGGAATGAGTATCAGATGATACTAAAAAATTGTTAATTGTATGGGGTGTGATAATAGTATATATTTTTAAAATGTTCTCTCGGAAGAGGTCCTGAAAATTTTCATGGATGAAATGTATAGGATTCTTGGGATTGCTTTAAAAATGTTCCATCCCTATCCTTAATAAAGTAATGGTGGTAGGTGAAACGTTTAGCAGAATGTTAACCATTGTTAAAACTGAGTAATGGGTACATTGTACTATTCTATTTCTGTGTATAAAAATTTCTGCAAGAAGATTTTGAAAACAGAAGGTAAGGTACATTTAGCACTTGAAGCAGCACTTCTCACATAGTAGGGCTAGATTATACGAGGGTCTGACTCCCTTGTGGCCTGAAGAGACAGGTCTAGGCAGAATGGTAATGTCTGCTGGTGCTGGCCTGGCTTGGTGTCCCTTGAAATGCTCTTTTGGTTCGGAAACTCGCTTTCTACTAGTAGATGCAGTTAGAGAATTTGTATATTGAACAAATGTCCATAGAACTTTCAGTTCTGCCAAATCTGATGCTTGTTTTAAAATATGTTACCTCGGTGACTTTCCTGACCACTCTATTTGAAATTGCAGTGTAGCCCCTTCCCCACTACACTCACACACTTTACTACCCTTCCTCTACATTACTTCTCTATAGCTCTTCAAGCAATGTGCCTGTATACTGACTTGACTTACATACATGTGTCTTCCATCACTCCCTAACATCTGACTAGAATGTAAGCTCCATAAGAGCAGAGGTTTTTGTCTTTATTTTGTATCCCAGCACCTACAGTGGTGCCTGAAACAAAGTAAATGCTCAATAAACACTTGAATGGATAGTGTGCTGTGCTTCTTAAAGATGAGGCTATTACATCAATTGGCCACCCCCCTCGTGTGCATGCAGCTGAAAAGTGCTTGATGTGGATTTCTTGTACCCACACAAGAAGGGCCCCAATCCTTCTTGTGATGTCCAATCTGCATAATGGCCGTCGGGCAGAGGGATGCCCCCCGCACCTGAACTGGTTTTGCCACTGACCCTTGACATTCATCCAGAACTCAAAGGAATGGAACAGCTGCATTTAAAAAAAATTACTTAGTTTTTAAATTTTTATTCATTTTTTAAATGTTTTTTAAAATTGTGAACTATAACATATATGCAAAAAAGCAATAAATTTCCAAGTACATTTTAACAAGTAGTTATAGAGCATATTTCAATGTTTGGTATGGGCTACAGTTCTGTGGTTTTTCGTTTTTTCTTCTAACTGCTCCAGGACACCGGAGACCAAAAGAAATATCAATATAATGATTCAGCAGTCGTACTCATTTGTTAAAATCCTGTCTTCTCTGTTATACTTCTCCTCTTTTTCCTTTTTGTGAAAAGTAACATGTTTACAAAACAAATTTCAAATTACATTGCAACAATTAGTTGTAGAACAAATTTCAGAGTTTAGTATGGGTTACAATTCCACACTTATAGGTGTTTATTTCTAGATGCTGTAAGGTACTGGGGACTAAAATATCAATATAATGATTCAGCAATCATAATCATTTGTTAAACACTACCTCCTCTTTTATAACTCCACCATCTCCTTTCTCCAATCTTTAGGGGTATTTCGGCTATGCCCAATCTAACTTTTTTTATGAGATAGGGAGATGGAACTAGATGATGTTCTGGAAAGGCTAGGCCCTCTCAAAGGCTAGTCCCTTCAGGGCTTACCCAATCCAGGGACCCATCTGGAGGTTGTAGGTTTCTGCAAAGTTGCCCTAGTGCATGGAACCTTTGTAGAATCTTTTATATAATGCCTTTGGTATTCTTTAGGATTGGCAGGAATGTTTTTGGTTGGGGTTTGGCAAATGATGATAGGTAGCAAGGTCTAACTGAAATTTGCCTAAGAGCAGTCTCCAGAGCAGCCTCTCAACTCTATTTGAACTCTCAGCCACAGATACCCTATTTTTGTTATACTTCTTTTCCCCCTTTTGGTCAAGATGACTTTGTTGATCCCATGGTGCCAGGACCAGACTGAGCCCTGGGATTCATCTCCCACACTGTCAGGGAGACTTTCTCCCCTGGATGTCATGTCCCATATAGGGGGGAGGGCAAGGATTTCACTTGCGGAGTTGGGCTTGGAGTGAGGCCACCTCTGACAAGAGAGGTCCTCTGGAAGTAGCCCTTAGGCATACCTATAGGTAGCCTAAGCTTATCCGCTACATACAAAGCTTCACGAGAGCAAGCCTTATGATTAAAGCCTTGGCCTATTCGTTTGGGTGTCCCTAATGTTTGGCACAGTATCAGGGGTTTCCCTAGTGGTTAAATTTAATAATTCCGTACTTTTTCTCCCATCCCTCAAGGGACTTTGCCAATACTTTTTGATTAATATACTCTAGGGTGTACCCAGGCATTACATTAAGATATACAGGATTAAAGGCTCTCATTCTTATTCTGGGCACCCTGTATTTGGATTGTTTAAATGATCTATCAAGACAGGTTGAGTTGGATTATGTGCTACAGAAAATTTAGGTTCTGGGAAAAATAATCCTTTCTACCTCTGGTCTCAAAGAGTAGATGAGATTCTAAAATGCAATGTCTTCCTTACCTTTGTATTCTGAATTACCTTAATCCAGACCTGATTGGCTTCATATCTCTAAATTACCAGGTTATGCATATATAAAACAGCCTCTCAAAAATCCAGAAATAAAAACTTCCACTCTGGACTAAATGTGACTGCTATAAGAGCTTACAGTCTAGGCCCCAGTTTTCTTTGAAGTATTTTCTAAATGAGATCATACAATATTTGCTGTTTTGGTTCTGGCTTATTTTGCCTCACCAAATCTCCCACAGATTCATTTATATCATTGCATGTCTCACAACTTCGTTTCTTTTTGTAGCAGCACAATATTCGATCCTATGTATACATCATCGTTTGCCAATCTACTTCTCAAGTCAGTGTGTCTTTCAGCCCCTCCCTCCATCTACTGGGCCTCATGTATAATGTTCAAAGTTAATAGTCCATCAACACTTTCAATTTTAGATAATTTCATTGTTCCCAAGAGAAAGATAACCAATAAATAAACAACCTCCCCAAATAGAAAATCCATACCTCCCCCTAACTCTTGTCCCTATCCCCCTTACATACCCCTGGTGTTGCGGTACTGTTCATGTTTTCCTGTTAAACATAGCCCACAGCATGTAATGGCAGTTTTCCCTCTATAACCGTGAAATTACACACTTTTGTACAAGAGTCATACCTTTGCAGTAGTTCATGAAAGAACTTATTTATATTTATAGTGTTAATCAGTGGGATGCATGAGTCTATACAACCCCTTTGAATCATGTTCACTTTCAATATGGTAATATTACTTATAGATCCACTAATGAACAGCCTTCACCTCTATCTGTTCCCTTACAATTAAGTTCAACCTCATTAGCTAACTGTTCCCCCATCTCAAGCTTCCGTGTACCTCTAGGTCCCCTATATTCTGTATTATAAGCCTAAAAAAATTTTTTTAATTAGAGAAGTCATAGGTTTCTAGAAAAATCATAAAGTGCAGAATTCCCATGTATCCCCCCCCCACAAACACACACAATTTTCCCTATTAACATTTTGCATTAGTGTAATACCTGACTAACAGCTGTTGAAATGATATTATTATACTTTTAACTATAGTCCATAGTTTACCTTTGGGTTCACTGTGTTACACAGTTCTTTATGTTGTTTTCTTTTATATATATTTTTATTCTGGTAACATATACAACCTAAACTTTCCCCAGTTAGCCACATTCAAATAGACGATTAAGTGATGTTAATAACAGTCAAAATGCTGTGCTGCCGTCACCACCACCCATTACCAAAACTTTTCTATCATCCCAAACAGGAACTAAACCAATTAAGCATTAATTCCCCATTCCCTAGCCACACCACAGTCCCTGAGAGCCTGTCTTCTAGTTTCTATGAATATGCATACTTATTTCATATCAGTAAGATCATACAATATTTGTACTTTTATGTCTGGCTTATTTCACTCAACATGAGGTCTTCAAGGTTCATCCATATTATCACACGTATCAGGACTTGTTTTTTTTGTATGCTGTATGGCGGGAGTCACATTTCATTCTTTTTCCACATGAGTATCCCCTTATTGTAGCACCATTTGTTGAATTTTTCTTTTTTTGGTTTGGTTTTTCATTTGTTCCTTTTTGCTTGTTTGTTTGGGAGGTACATGGGCTGGAAATCGAACCCGGGTCTCCCACATGGCAGACAAGAATTCTACCACTGAACTAACTTCACACCCCCTTAGGACTTCATTTTCATAAAATTCCATCATATGTATATACTGCATTTTGTTTATCCATTCATCCGTTGATGGACACTTGGCTTACTTCCATCTTTTGGCGATTGTGAGTATTGCTGTTATGACCATTGGCATGCAAATATCTGTTCAAGTCCCTGCCTTCAGTTGTTCTTTGGGTATATATAGAAATGGGATTGTGCTGGGTCATATAATAATTCTATACTTAACCTTCTGAGGAATTGCTAAATTATTTTCCTCAGCAGCTTCACCCCTTTCCATTCCCACCAACACTGAACATGAGTTTCTATTTCTCCACATCCTCTCCAACACTTGTTATTCTCTGCTTTTTAAATTGTAGCCATTCTAGTGGGTATGAAATGGTATCTGGCACTTTTGATTTACATTACCCTAATAGCTAGTGATGTTGAGCATCTTTTCATGTGCTTATTGGGCATTTGTATACCTTCTTTGGAGAAATGTCTATTCAACTCTTTTGCCCACTTTTTAACTGAGTTAGTGTCCTTTTATTGTTGAATCATAGGATTTCTTTATTCTGGAAATAAAGTGCTTACTGGATGTGTGGTTTCCAAAAACGTTCTCTCATTCTGTAGGCTTTCTTTTCATTTTCATGATGAAGTCCTCTGATAACACAAAAGTTTCTCATTTTGATGAATTCCTTTTTTTTGAATTCCCTTTTATCTATTTATTCTTTTGTTGTTCATGCTTTTTTCATGTAAAAAAGAATCCATGGCCTAATATAAGGACCTGAAGATGCTTCCCTATGTTTTCTTCGAGGAGTTTTATAGTTTTGGTTCTTACAGTTAGGCCTTTGATCAATTTTGAGTTAATTTTTGTATGTGATGTGAAGTAAGGATCCACCTTCATTCTTTTTTCATATGTACATCTAATTTTTCCCAGCACTGTTTGCTGAGGAGAGTATTCTTCCCCCATTGAGTGGACTTGGCACTCTTGTCAAAAATCAGTTGGCTATAGATGTGAACTCTCAATTCAATTCCATTGGTCTGTATGTCTGTCCTTGCTCCCATACCATACTGTTTTGATTACTGTAGCTTTGCAATAAGTATTAAAATCTGGAAGTATAAGTAATCCAACTTTGTTCTTGCTTTTCAATATGGTTTTGGCTAATTGGAGTCCCTTACCCTTTCACTTAAATCTGTTGATTGGCTTTTCCATTTCTGCTAAAGAAGGCTTTTGAAATTTTGATTGGGATTGTGTTGAATCTGTAAATCACTTTGGGTAGAACTGGCATCTTAACTATGTTAAGTCTTCCAACCCATGAACATTGGATGTCTTTCCATTTATGTAGGTCTTTGATTTCTTTGAGCAATGTTTTGAAGTTTTCTGTGGACAACCTTGGTTAAGTTTATTCCTAGATATTTGAATCTTTTAGTTGCTATTGTAAATGGAATTTTTTCCTAATTTCCTTTTCAGATTATTTATTACTACTGTGTAGAAACATTATTGGTTTTGCATTCGATCTTGGACCCTGCCCCTTCGCTGAATTCATTTATTACTTCTAGTAGTTTTGTTGTAGACTTTTTCAAGATTTTCTTGATAAGGATCATGCCATCTGTAAATTGGGCAAGCTTTACTTCTTCTTTTCCAATTTCAATGCCTTTTTTTTTAATCGCCTGTCAGCTCTGGCTAGAATTTTCAGAACAATGTATAACAGTGGTGACAGTGGGCATCCTTGTCCTGTTCCTAATTTTAGAAAGGAAGCTTTCAATCTTTCACCACTGAATATGATGTGAGCTGTGGGTTTTTATATATGCCCTTTATCATGTTGAGAAAGTTTTCTTCTAGTCCTAGTTTTCTGAGTTTTTTTTTGAGAAGGTGTGCTAGAATTTGTCAAATGCCTTTTTTTTTTTTTTACTTCAATTGACTTGGTCATGTGTTTTTTTTTTTCCTTCCTTCTGTTAATGTGGAATATTTTGTTAATGGATTTTCCCTTAACTTTTTCGTTGTGAAATACATAAACAAAAAAGCAATAAATTTCCAAGTACATTTAACAAGTAGTTATAGTACAGATTTTAGAGTTCTGTACGGGTTACAGTTCCATTAGTTTTCATTTTTTCTTCTAGCTGCTCTAAGACATTCAGACCAATATAATGATTCAGCAGTCATACTCATTTGCTAAATCCTGTATTTTCTGTTATTCTCCTCCTTCTCTTTGAATAACACATATACATAAAAGCAATAAATTTCAAAGTACATCACAACAATTATTTTAATTCATTTTCTTATGATGAACTACCTTTGCATACCTGAGATAAATCAGAACAGGCGCATTTTTAAGTAGACTAGGATTGAGTGATATAACTGTTAATTTGACTGTGGCCATGTCAGACTGTTTGAACTTTATTCAAAGTATTTAAAGAGTAGATTGATGAATTATTGAATCTGAATTCACCACAATCAATGTGAGAAAATGGGAGACTTTTTGAAACCAAGGCTTATAATCCTTCATCTCTTCCCAAATATTATAGACTGAAAAATTTCAGTATATATTGATAACTTCAAGAAATGATCCTGAATTTAAATAAAACCTCTGCTTGAGAAGCTAACAATTTCCACTGTGCAGCACCATCATGATCCTTCAACAGGCCTTAAAATAGTACTGCAGTCCCAGGGAGTCAGTGTCATTGTTAGCAGGTATTTCCTCTGGCCCAATACAGTCTCATCGAATGATGCCAATATTTGGCAGTAATGTTGGGAGGTTGTCCCCTCTTGTCTCAGCATAAACATTGACAAGGCTTAGTGAAGGACCCTGGGGGAGCCAACTAGTCCTAGATCCCACCCTTGGCTATTGCTGGTGTCCAGTTGTGGGAAAGGGTAAGTCACTTTATTTTGGGGGAAAAATTCCTCATCTGTGAATCGAAAAAATTGGACCAGATGGTCATAAAGTTTCTTCTTTAGAATTCTGTTATTTTAAAAAAGGTAAGTGCTAAGAGCCCTGGTAAGTGTAAGGGTAGAGACATGGGTAAATTTAAATGCCAGGACCGTTGCGTTTTTGGTTTGTAACTCCGCTTTTTACATCCTACAGGATCTAAAAGGCAACTGCATAAAATGTAATGAGATATCAGTGGTTTGGGACTCATAATGCATAAACATGCAATTTGTGACAAGAACTACAGAAAGTTGGGAGATTGAGGGATAATATAAGGGGAACATAGCTTGTGTAAACTACTGAACTGAGTTGATCCCATTATGTATTTAGGATGTTAAATTTAAGCCGGATGGTAACTACAATGAAAACGTCAGAGAATATGCAAGCTCATCGGGACAGAAATTAGAGTACAGGCTGCCAGGGGCAGAGAGCAGGGGGCTTGGGGGTTAATGCAAGATGAGCATAGGGTTTCTGCTTGGGATATGGGAAGGTTTTAGTAATGGGAGGTGGTGAGGGCACTGCAACATTGTGAATGTGATTAATCCCACTGAATGGTATGCTTGGGAGTGATTGAAGTGGGAAACTGTATGTTGTATATATGTTCCCACCATTAAAAAAAGAAAGAGCCACTAAAGGGGCAGTGACACTTAAAGGTAGTGCATGATTCTGGATGGGATCTAACAAAGGCAGGAGAAAAGGTTCAAAAGAACATTATTGGAACATAGGAAAAATTGGGATGGAGACTCTAAGCTTTATTTCAACACTAAATTTCTTAAACTTGATCACTGCACTTAAAGTAAATACATAAATGAACATCCTTGCTCTTAGGAAATGTGGATGGCAGTGTTAAGTGTTGAAGGAGCATAATGTATACAACCTATACTCAAGTGCTCAGAAAATGGATTGATATATAGACAAATCGATGGATAGATGGGATTGATTGATGTATGGATAGATAGAATGATATGGCAAATGTGGCAAAATATTATAAGTGATGGATCTGGGTCTCTGGGGATATAGGCATATGTTGGAGTTCTCTGTATGGTGCTTGTATTATTATAACCTATAAGTTTAAAATTATTCCAAAATAAAAAGTTTAAAATTAAAAACAAAACCAAAAATGGTATTCTATTAATGATTTAGAAAAGACCATTCAGATTCCCAGAGACCTGGTTGGAATAACATCTCTTAAAAGGGTCTTCTTTTTTGGTATGCTATATGGAGGAAGTCACATTTCATTATTTTTCCATCTAAGTATCCCATTATTGCAGCACCATTTATCGAATTTTTGTTGTCTGTTTTTTCCTTTGTTTGTTTTTGGAAAGTGCATGGGCTGGGAATCGAATCCTGGTCTCCTTGCATTCTTGCATGGCAGGCAAGCATTCTGCCACTGAACTTCTCTTGCACCCCCTAAAAGGGTCTTTTTATTAGAAATATGACAAATGGATTTGAAGTATCAGTTATCACACAAGCCAGTTTGCTTCCTACATGAAGCAATCTTTTAATGACAGCTCTTGCAGCATGCTATTTTGTTTTCGATAGGAATCCTTTTAATTGTCCTTGCAATAATTTTCTCTCCTCTAGAGGACGATGCGCTCTTGAGTTCTAATTATGAACGCGTACTCCAAGCAGCACGAATGTGGGTGGGTCATTGATTACCACAATTGACAAGTTCTTCTCCTTCACAGCACCCTTAAAGAATGATTAAAACAACTCATCCATGTGATGCTGGGGTGTATAGGGTGCTGGTTGATTTTTCAATTACTCATTGCTAAAGAATTCCCCCCAAACTAACATTTTCAGAAGCTGTAGAGGTCATATATAATCAGGAGGCGCTGTTTCACTTTAAAATAGTAGACATGCTTCAATCAAAAATAATTTAAAAGGATATGGATTTCTAAAGGAACATAGAGAGTCTACCATTCCATTAACTTGCTGTGAGCCTCACTTCGTTCTTCTGGGCCTCAGTTTCCTTATTTATCATGAAAAGCTCTTGGACCCATAGATAACGTCTCTGATCGTTCTAGTTTCACTGTTCAATATTGTGGCCACCAGTCACATGTGACAAATGAACACTTGAAATGTGGCTGGTGCATTGTAACTGTAAAAGTGCGTGCAGAATTTTGAAGGTGGCATTAAAAAAAGAATGTAAATTATCTCTAATTTTTTAAATATTGATTACATGTTAAAATAATATTTTACATAGAGTGGGTCAAGTGAAATATTCCAATTAATTTTACCTATCTTCACTTTCCTGTGGATTGTAGAAAATTTAAAATTCCATGTGTGGCTGGCATTGGATTTATCTTGAATGGCAGTGTTAGAGAGAATGGTCTTGTAGATGTTACAAAAGTATTATTATCTCAGAGACTGCCTACAGGACTTTTTTGCCTTTGCTTCCCTCCTTTTTTCTCATCATCCCCTATGTGTCTGTTGCGTGGATAGAACAATATATAATGGAAGAAAAGAGCAAACTCTTCCCCAAAATCCATCTAAGTCAATCGTCTCTAAATTTTTTTTTTAATTTCATAGTTTGTACTTATTACTCCTGAAGGTGAAACACACCAAAAAGGTAAAATTGTCATTCCATTTGGTTTAAATGCAACCCATATGTACAGTATGCAAGGGAAAATGGGGCTTTCTTAAGAAGAAATAAATGAGAGGGAGGCATAAATACTTGGGGTTTTCCCCAGTTGTATTTTATTAGCTTGCTCAAACTTTTCTACTGAAGGAACCCCCTAGGGCAGAAGCACATGGCCTAAGTGACCTTCCACGCCACCTCCAGCCATGACATTTCTTTTAAATGGCTTGTTTTAACTTGTTAAGAAAAAGATCCACGTGGTGTGGTGCAAAGATGGCTCAGTGGCCTGCAGTGCTGGAGACTCAGATACCATCAAGTAAACTTGACGCTCCAAAAAGTGTGTCCATGCTTAACCTGTGGTTTTCAGAACCCTGAGGGACACCAGAACTATCGTAATTGAATTTTAAAGTTTTGTACTAGTCGGTAAAATGGGGCAGTTTTATTTATTTATTTGTGTGTGTGAAAAAAAGAACATATATACAAAAGAGCAATAAATTTCAAAGCATACCACAATAATTAGTTGTAGAACAGATTTCAGAGTTTGGTATGGGTTACAATTCCATAATTCTAGGTTTTTCCTTCTAGCTGTTCTAAGACACTGGAGACTAAAAGAAATCTTAATATAATGATTCAGCAGTCATATTCATTTGTTCAATCCTGTCTTCTCTGTTATAACTCCACCTTCTCCTTTGGTCTTTCTCCCACTCTTTTTTTTTTAATTTGTTTATTTTTTAATTTATTTATAAACAAAACCACATAAAAACGCAGGGTATTTTTTGGTTTGTAAATTAAAGGATAATATATCTCTTTATGATCTTGCAGTTAAGGTTAAATGAGATACAATGCAGATAAGTCATTTAGCATGTGATAAATGTTTGTAAAAAAAAAAAGTAGTGGTTATTATTTCAGGAGGCTTCTAATAGGTGCCATTCCATATAAAATGAAGGATAGGGGTTAAAGGATTTTTGTCTTAGAATTTTAAAATATTGAATTGTCAGGGAGGCATACTTTAGGTTTTAACCTTGCATTGAGATTATGCAAGGTTAAAATACCCATTTCATTTAAAGTTTTTAAAATATTTATGAAGTTGTAACTAGGAGGTTATCTGCTATAATTGAAAAAATCTCCGATTTGAATGAAGAAAACTTAAATTCTAGTCCAAGACTTAGTCCTTTTTGTTTTCCTTTATTTCTTATGAATAAATAGTATCTGCCTATTAAGAATTTTTAAATGATTTTCAGAAAACAACATATTCAGTACACTCAATAAAAAGATCAAAGCCATTTAGAGGAAGGGAGAAGATTATTAAAGCAAAAACTTCTAAATTATAAGACAAATATAGTTGTGTTCTGGCAGATTTCCAGAGTTGGGAGGCAAAGGGTCAGTGAGCTTGGAGCCATCACCTGACATTTCCTAATCTTAGTTTCTTCATCTTCATAATGAGGAGGTTTGACAGGTGATTCCTGTGTCCTCTTCCATTTCTAAGCACTGAATTGCAAATTGGACAGCGTAGGCTCAAATCCCTCTACCAGTATCTGAACTCCAGCAAATGAGTTTCTGAATTTGTTCCTTCATCTGAAAGGATATAGAATAAAAGTCTAATGGGATGTTGGCGAACATTTTAAGCTTGACTTTTAGAAGTACTTGATAAACGTTGGTTTCCCCTAAAAGTCCTAAGATTCTGATACAAGTTCTCTTGTGGCATCACTTTATTACTCTCTTCCAAGATAAATAATTTTTAATTGATAAAACAACATACACGCACATACATTCTTAACATACAAACATTCCATATATGGTGAATAATCAATGGCTCACAGTACCATCACATAGTTGTATGTTCATCACCGTGATCATTTTTTAGAACATTTGCATCACTCCAGAAAAGAAATAAAAAGAAAAAAGAACTCATACATACCATCCCCCTTACCCCTCCCTCTCATTGACCACTAGTAGATAAATAATTTAACAAGTGATCACTTGAAATTAAAAACAAAGAACTCCAGAGGAAAGGAGTCTTAAAGGCACAGCCCTTGGGGAACGAGTGGAAAGGATCACTGTGAAAATTATCTTTGCCACCAATCCTCTGCTTCTGGAGTATGTTTTTCCGAGGCGTTTTATTTCAATTGGACATACATACTACATTGTAAATGGTCAACCCTGTTGATGCTGATGGAAGGCAGTGCAATGCCCAAAGGGGTATGAAGTGAAGAGAGACAAGCAAACAAGGAGAGGGCAGGGAAGTCCAAAAGCCAAACTTGCTGACTTCACGGATTTACCTGGGCCAGCCCTGCCCTGGCTTACCCCAATGGGAGGAGTCGGCCAGCTTCCAGGGCCTTCTCCTATGGTTAAGGAAACCACTCCCTATCATGGGACTGAGATCTCAGCATGCAGCTGATGGGATAGGCAGAGCTGGACTGGTGCTTGGCCGCCCACACCTAGCTGCGGGAGTTGGAGAAGCGGTCTCCCCAGTTTAGGTGGAGTTAGCATGCTTGATGCCAAAGGGAAGGGCAGTGCGCAGGGGGCTGGGAAAGCGGCCGAGCCTTAGACTGCGCCCCACCTCTGGACTCCAGGGCTCCCCTGGGCATGCGGGCCAGGCTAGAATTAGGGTTCTGGAATCGTGCCAAAACGGATTTTTGTTTGTTTTGTTTTGTCCTCCTGTGTTTGTCTTAGGTTCATGGCAGCCTATGGAGCTTCTAGTTTATCCAGCTTTGTAAAAAGCCAGCTGATCTTCCTTTTGCTTGAAAGTCCAGCTCCAGTTAGGGTTTTCCCTGCCCTCCCACAGTAGCTTCCCTGCTTCTTTTGCAGCCTGGCAAAGAGTATACAACATGCTGCTTTTCGGCTCTCCGAAGCTGGGAAGAAATTGTCTTCCCCCAGAAGAGAGTGAGCAGTCATGGGCCAAGCTGGCTTTGCTCTCCCGGCATCTCTCTCGAATACCCTAACTCTTGGGGGAGGCGGGAGGGGGAGGGAGTGGTTCTTAGTCTCTGGGGTGGCCTAATGTGGGCTTATTTGCTCCTTCCCCTGGAGGCTGGGGATAGGAGCAAAGAGCACACGCTCCGGGGACAGCTCTCCAGAGTGAGGCCAAGTTCGTAAAGGTGTCCCAAAGATGAAAGGCCAGCTGTATAACCACAGACAGGACAGTCCTGGGGAGGGAAAAAACCAAAACCCTCAGAGAGCATAACGATGGGGAAAATATATATTTTTTTAACAAAGAAAGAACAAGCCCCTGCGAGAAGGCAAGACCGAAAAAGATTGCCGAGCGGTTGTATTTTGGGCTTGCAATTTCAGTCGCTTCTATCTTCCAAGCCAAGCATGGCCGGGGGGGTGCGGCCGGTCTGTGTGTTTTCCAGCCCCCTGTGTTTTGAGGAGAGGGAGAAGGATAAAAACTGGGACATAAGGGGACTCTCCGGATGCTGCTGTGTGCATCTGGGGGTGGGTGGGGCTGGGGCGGGCTGGGAGAGCCGCGTGGAGCCAGCTCACCCCCTGCCTCTGCGCAATGGAAAACGTGCGTCCAGACCATAAAGGACAAGGAAGAGCCGGCCAGGTGCTTCTGTCTGCCAGCGGGGGTGGGTGGGTGCTGAAGCCCTCTGAAGCCCCGCGGCTTGCAGGAATGTGTGCGGGCCGGTGCCGCTGGCTATTCCAGCAGCTGGAGAGGCCTGCGCAGGCAGCCGGGGCCGCTCCCGAGGGCTGTGGCCGGGTGGAGGTTGGGTTCGGGGGTCTGGGCCTTAGCCTCTTCCCTCCGCACCCTCCGATCACCTCCCCTACCCAGGCCGAGGAAGGTCTGCGCGTCCCGGCGCCTCCGGGCGGGGCCCAGGTTGGCGTCTCGGGTTTAGGGGACAGGACTGTCAGGGAAGGGGCGCCCTGGGGGCGGAAATGCGATCTCCTTTCCCACGGCCCCCTTAGCATCTCTTTTTCTTCTTCTTTGTTTTTTTGTTTTTGTTTTTAAGAGAAGTTGTAGGTTTGCAGAAAAGTAATGCATAAACTAACTTAGGATCTTTCTTGAGGGCCTTTGAGATGATCTTTGGCACACACAGCTCCGCTGTGTGCTCAGCGGCGAGCCCCTGGGCTCCGGGGCTGCAGCAGGTCTGTCAAGCCTCTCCGCCTCCCAGAAGTCTGTTCTGATTTCTACTGTGAGATAGAAAATGTGAGCAGCAGAATGCGGCCACATCCAGGTAAGGAGCTCTTGCCTTCCTTTCTGGTGAGCTCTGATTTAAGTATCTATCAGGCTGCATCCTTTTTTTTTTTTTTTTTATGAAATACAACATATATACAAAAAAAGCAATAAATTTCCAAGTACATTTTAGTAAGTAATTATAGAACAGATTTTAAAGTTTGGTATGGGTTACAGTTCCACGATTTTTCTTTTTTTTCTTTTTCCTAGCTGCTCCACCACACTGGAGACCAACAGAAATATCAATATAATGATTCAGCAGTCATACTCATTTGTTAAATCCTATCTTCTCTATGATATTCCTCTTCCTCTCTAAATTGTGCTGCATTCTTAAAGAGACTATCCCATTGAGTCTGGACTGAGGTTGCAGCTGAGGTTTGAGAGATAGGAATAAATGTTTGCCACAAACATAGACTTATATACCTTAGTTTTTTTTTAATCTTTTTTTTTTTTTTTAATTTGCATATGGGCAGGAGGCACCAGGGATCGAACTCCAGACCTCCAGCACGGCAGGTCGGAGCTCTGCCTGCTGAGGCACGGCAACCACCCCTTTAGATTTTTTTTTGCAACATGAAAAAAATTTTGTTTAAGGGGGAAAAAAAAAACACCTACAAACAGTAGAAGGCTGATGAGAATCAAACAGTAGCCATAGCGTTCATCCTTTTTTTTTTTTTAATTGAATGTTATTCTAAACCTAAGCCTATCAACAATTTGCTATTTGGAGGACAAATAAGGGCTATATCAGTGTTCTTAGGGTTACTATTTCGTATAGAATAAAACACACACACACACATTCACACATGCCTACTCACACATACCTATACTCAGAAAACAATGAAGACAATGCAAGACTTTTTAGGTGCTAAATTGTGTGGCGTGGCCAATATTATGCTACAGATGTGCAGAGACAGAGAACCATATAGTTTGTTGGCTTGGGTGGAATTGGCTTGACTAGAGCTGGACCGTGAGGAGGGGAAACAGAAAGGCTCTACTATGCCCAGCTCTTGTCCTTTGAGGGCTGGATAAAGGGAGGTTCTAGCAAATTCCAGTAAAGGATAAAGGGCTGGGATGAAAGACAGTCACTCAGGGGGCTCTGGACAGCAGCTGTGAACAAAACAGTACAAAGATTTCTATTTGTTAGTGATCGAAGTGGCTGGACAAGTGTGTACCTGCTGAACGCAACCCTGGACAAGGGAAATGTGTTCTCTCACATGCAAGAAGTTTAGAGGTAGGCGTTCTGGATGGTTAATTCCATGGCCCAAGCACATGATCGAGGACTTGGCTCTTTCTATTTCTCTGTCCTGTCATCCATAGAGCTTAACGTTCTCATGACAACATCCAGAGGCTGAAAAAAAAGGTAGTTTCTTTCTAGTTTTCTCTTATCAGTGGGGAAGATGTATAGGCCCCACGGTCCATTCTCCAGGAGGATGTGTACTTTGGAGAAACTTGGAGTTATCTCAGGAAGAAAGAAGAAATGGGGTAGGCAGGCAGCCGAGTCTGCCTGGCTGGATTACGTGAAGTAGGACGGACTCACTTTATAAGAGGTGGCTTTATTGTCAGGCGGGGAAGTTTGGGCCTAATCTGCAAAACCATTAGATGATGTTCAATTATTTAAGGAGCACGTTCTGCATGTCCCGCCCAAAGGTGTTACATGCATTATGTCATCGAATTCTCGCAAACCCTGAAACTATGGAACAAGGATCAGAGAGGTCATGCACCTTGCACAGCAGTAAGTACCAAAGCAAGTTTGGGTAACGTAATAGAAAAGACATTTTCTATCCAATCTATGGAATAGATTGGAAGAGAGAGAGAGACTGAGTGATGGCATGTATACTGGTTAGGAATCTCTGGGAATAATGTGGCTGTGAGGTGATAAAAATGGGTCACCATGCAATGAAATTTTAAGTACCTATTATATATGCGGCACTTCACCTTTTGAGTCATTCTCACAAGAATCCTGTGGGGTGGTATGATGGGTTGAATTGTATCCCCCCCAAAAGGCAAGTACGTTCAAGTCCTAACCTGTGAATGTGACCTTATGTGGAAATAGGATCTTATTAGTTAAAATAAGGTGTTAGTGGATTAGGGGGACCTTTAATCCAATATGACAGGTGTCCTTAGAAGAGGAAGAGAATTGAACACTGGCAGAGAGACACTGGGGAGCAGGCCAATGTAACAACTGAGGCTAACACTGAAGCCCAAGGACGGTGGGCAAACCACAAGAAGCTAGAAAGAGGCAATCTCCTGTATAGTTTTCAGACTCCTAGCCCTCAGCCCCATGGGACAATAAATTTCTGTTATTCTAAGCCACTCAATTTCTACTACTTTATTACGAAAGCCCTGGGAAACTAAGACAGATATTTTTATTCCCATTACTGAAATTGTCTATTCGTTCATACACACACAATGAGATACATATGGGATATTGTCCTGTCTTTGTATCCCTAGTATCCTGTGAACATTTGTAGAATTAAAGAATAGACTGAGCTTCAAAGGTTACATGACTTGTTAGTCACATGGCTACCAAGAGATAGGATTAGGTTTTCAAGTCATGGCTATTGGATCCCAACATTTATTTTCTTTCTACTATAGCGTTGATCTTCAGATCACTCTCCAATGTCTTCCTGATCCAAAAGCCTGAATCCTGTCTTTGGTTCTCAATGATTTTTATTGTTAAATATGGTTAAAGCTACTTACTTATAATCTGCTAAGGAAGTTAGTAAATATTACTAAAACATAGCATTCATAAGCTAAAATGAGCGTATCACGAGTCTCCTGATGGCTCTGATCTGGGTTTCTCCTATAAAGTCAGTGTTTGGCAAAGTGACAAAGTTTCTTCTGCACATAAACACATGGATAGTTGGGCCAAGAACTTTGGAAAGCAGTTTGGCATTGTCTAGTAGAGTTGAAGTTACCAAACCATGTGTTGGGGATTGAATCATGTCCCCCATAAAAGGCATGTTCAGGCCCCAACCCTGGCCTGTGGGTGTGAACCCATTTGTAAATAGGTCCTTTCAAGGTGTTATTAAGTGTGCTCAAACTGAATGAGGGCGGGCCCTAATCCTATTTGGCTAAAAGTCATTATAGGCAAAGGAAATTGGACATGGGAGGGAGAAGCTATGGGGATAGCCAGAAGCTGGACGTCAACCGAACCTGCAAAAGAAAGAAGATGCTGCCATGTGATGGAAAAACCAAGGAACCCCAAAGACAGCTGGCAGCCAGCTCCAGAATGCTAAAGTCTTCAGGGGGAAAGCATTGCCTTGCTAATGCCTTGATTTTGGATGTGTAGCCTCTGAACCTGTGAGCCAATAAATTTCTGTTAAGTCAGCCCAATGTATGGTATTGATTTTAGCAGCCGGGAAGCTAAGTCACCATGACTCACCAATTCCACTATTACGTGTACCCCTCAGACCTGTGCCATCCAATATGGTAGCCTCTGGTCACATACACCTATTTAATTTTTTTTTTTTTTTGCATGGGCAGACACTGGAAATCGAACCCTGGTCTCCGGCATGGCAGATGAGAATTCTGCCAGCTGAGTCTCCGTTGCACCGCCCATACCTGTTTAATTTTGAATTAAGTAAAACTATTTAGATTAAAAAGTTCCTATGTTGGAGGAAACCAAATTTCAAGTGGCCAATAGCCGCATGTGGTTTGTGGCTATTGAACAAATCAGAGCAGAAGTAAAACATTCCCATCATTGTAGAAAATTCTACTGGGTAGCGCCACCTACAGGAAATTGTGTGCATGTGCACCTAGAATCATTACAAGGATGCTCATAGATGTATTGCTTGTAATAGCCCAAGGCTGGAAACAACTTAAGTGCCCATCAGCAGTAAAAGGGAGAAGTAAATTGTGGATTATTCATATAATGAAATACGATGCAAATAAAAATGAGCAAAGGGAGGTTCCTGTAATAAAGTGGGTGAATCTCACCAACGTGAGAATGAACCAAAGAAACAAGATGCTAGGAAACACATACAGACTGATCATCATGCGATGATTCCATTCATATGAAGTTCAAAACCATGTAAAACTCTACCATGTTATTTAGTGTAAGGTGGTAAACTAGTAAAGAAAAACAAGGAAGTGATTATCTCAAAAATTGGGATATTAGGATAATTGTCCCTTTCAATTTAGTCTTCATAGAGACCTACAACAGTGATTTAAAGAAGGAAATATTTCTCTTCTTTTAGACTACTGAGAAGGAAGACAGTATGATGGATCAAATATACCCTTTTCTTGGAAAGTTTGTTGTTCCAGATTTTGAAGCTATGACCTAAAATATACATGTCTTATACATGTCAAAAACTAGACTTTTAAACCATGGTGCTAAGTTGGCCTGATATGTTATCATTTATCTCTTTTTAAAATTACTTTTGAAAGTTATTGATTTTTTCTGTAAAGATGTATTACATTATCTAAGTATGTATTACATGCCTTCCATGGAGCTAGGCAACTATCTCAGTTAATTAATTGATCCTTGCGAGACTCCTCTAGGGTAGCTTTTCGTGTTGAGAATTATTCGATTTTCTATTTTAAAGTGAGAATGTGATAAAAAAAATCTACCATTCCCTCTTTTTTTTGGGGGGGGGGTGCATGGTCTGGGAATTGAACCCAGGTCTCCCACACGAAAGGCGGGCATTCTAACCACTAAACTACCCGTGCACCCTACCATTCCCTCTTGATGGGATAATTTTCAAAAGTTATGGGAGTGATAGCCATTTTATATGCCATTTAAAAATAAAATCCTATTTAGCTACAGCCTGTGCTGTACGTTTTGCCTTATCTGCAATGGCCAGTCATTTCGGTCAGGAAAAAGGGGATGGGTTGGCATTCATAAATGGGTGTGGACCAGAGCCAGTGAGAGGCTCTATTAGAGTGGCTGATGGATGAAGGGTGCTGAAAACCAGTCAATGCTTCTGCCGCCTCAAAGTGTGTTATCCACTCTGAACATATTTGATTGGGGATGAATGAGCTGCTTTGCCTTCTGGAGGGTTCCTGGCTCAGCTGGGAAGCTGGAGACATGGGCTCTGGCCTCCAGTGCCTTCCAGGGTCTACTCGGTGCGCAAACTGGCAAGAGGATGTGAGCAACCTTGGACTGGATGCTCCAACATTCACACGCCACCTGGGTCAGCCCAGCGGGAATCTAGGATGGAAACTTCTGTGGTCTCAGTTAGTAGTCAATCCCTGGACAAAATTGTTTCTGTGTTTTTGTCAAACAGGCCCAGTCTGTAACTCTAACCTAGACCAAAATACAGGATGACCTGGTTGCTTTGGGAAGGAGAAGCTCTGGTAACACTTGGTTCAGCCTTGCTAAGAAATCTCCGAGCAGGTGCAGGGGAAGTTCTGTTGCCTTTCCTCAATATCTTGGGTGCTGTCTAGATGTTTTAAAATTTAAAAAAAAAATTTTTTATTGTAGTAAAATATATACAATTTCAAATTTCCCATCTTTAATACTTTCAGGTATACGATGGGATATTATTCAGCTGTAAAAAGGAATAAAGTCCTGATGCACGCTACAGCATGAGTGAACCTTGAAGGTATCAGGTTGAGCCAAATCAGCCAGAACACAAAGGGACATATAGTGTGATGTCACTTATATGAAATGACTAGAATACACAAATTCATAGAGATAGCAAGTAGGTTACAGGATACCAGGGGCAGGGTGGGGGTGGGGAGTAGGGATTTATTGCTTAATGAGTACAGAGTTTCTTTTGGGGTGATAGAGACATTTGGCAATGGATGGGTAGATGGTAGTGCAGCATTGTCAATGTAATTAACACCACTGAACTGCATCCTTGAAAGTGCTTAAAATAGGAGAACGTTATGTTGCATTTATGTTACCACAATAAAAATTCAAAAAAAAAAAAAAGTTAGAAAGCTACCAAATGTGGGTAGGAGAACACAGATGAATCCTGGAACCCGCTGTGTAAGAGGATCTGGGGATCTTATAGTTCTGGCCAGTCTGGGAGAATGAAGGTAACTGTTCTACAGTTTTCCATTTGCTCCAAATCCTTTCTAGGAGTGTCTCCTAAATCACAGGGGCTGGCCCTCCTACCACTTTGATTCTGAAGATTTATTTTTACCTTGATTAGGACAAGAAGATTGGGGGTGGGTGTTGTCAGGGAGAAGTTTTCTTACAAAGTTGAAAACTTCTGAGAACCATTTTAATTTTAGGTATATATTGAAATATGGGAAACCCATTTTTACTAAGATGTTTTTTTAGTTCTAGAAGAAGTATTGGTAGAAAGCATTCTTCCTTTGTATAAGACCTATAGTTCTATGAATATGTCACATTATTATCATGCTTTCAAAAGCATGTCATGAACTTCTTACAGAAATTGGATAATTCCACCTGTTGAAAGTGAAGAATCTTTGGGTGGTGCAGCGGTGGTTCAGTGGCAGAATTCTCACCTGCCATGCTTAGAAACCTGGGTTCGATTCCTGAAGCCTCCATGTGAAGGTGAGGGAAGATCCGGGATGACAGCTCTGCACCAGCTAAGGGGCAGCCAGCCCAGTGAGTTCTCATGAAAATGAACTTGATAAGCTATCTGCTGGAAACAAACATATTAAGAGGGGATTTAGACAATCAGCAGAGGGTTTGGAGTCAAATTGGTCATCACCATACAGAAAAGTAAACACATTTTACAAAATGATTCATTTTGAGGAAAATTCATATCCAAGCAGAAAAGAATAGTGAATTGTGATCTACTCCACTGAATGGCAAGTAGTCACACGAACATAAATACTGACAATTGCAATAAAATATAACTGTGTAGGGTGGATGAGGGAGAGATTAGGAAGTACACGTATTTGGATGGAGGCTGCAGTAGAAACAAAAGCTAATCTTTCATACAAGAAAGAAAATAATGAATGTCTTATACTGAAAAATAATTAGCAATGCAAGCAAATTATTTAGAGATACAGAAGTAAATACCAAAGACTTAGCTAAAAAAGAAAAACAAAGCAAAACATAGTTTCTACTAGGGAAGGTGAAATGACGGTAGGGATGGAGGAAGTGGTCTAGAACTTTTTTTGGATGATTCTTACCACCTCTCTCCTACATTGGATCTCTGCTTCCCTGACTTATTTTTCATCTCTTTGTCCTTTTGCTCTGGGAGATTTTCGATTTTATCTTGAATTTTTCATTTATGATATAGTTGTAGTTTCCACTAGCTTTTTGTTGTTGTTGTTGTTGCTGTTCTCTAGACACTACTTTTTTTATGCCATCCTGTTCTTCTTTCATGAGTACATTCTCTTCTTTCTGTATCTCTTTTTTTTTTTTGCATGGGCAGGCACCGGGAATCAAACTCGGGTCTCCAGCACAGCAGGTGAGAACTCTACCTGCTGAGCCACTGTGGCCCACCCTTCTTTCTGTATCTTGAGGATATTAATGCTGGAGAGTGTTCTGGGAATTGTGTTTCCTGCAGTGTTCCTATTGCCCAAGTTTCTTTTCCCCTCGTTTTTTGTTTGTATTGGCCTCTATCTTTTATGCTAGAGGCTTTTCTTGAATGTCTGACAACCCCTTGGTCACCTGCTCAGATATAAGGATGGAACCAAGCACCTGATTGGAATGTCTGAGAGTATAATGGGACTTGTTGACAGAGGGCTTTATTGTAGATTGATCTGGATGGGCCCTTTGATGGGGAATCCTTTAAGTCAGTATCTTTAGGTCTTTCTTTTGGGTTAGTCAGATTGTACACATGTACATGGCAGAGGATAAGCCTGGCTACCAGTGTCTGGTAGGCCAGTGCAGGGAGAGGTTTTCCTGTCCAACTATTCAGTTGGTAAGCAATCATTCCATCCTCCTGTTTTGGTAGAGTGCCCTGACCCCCAGCTGTGCCTGGTGGCCCCCAGTCCAGAGAACCTCTCCTTTACCCTTCCCTGAGAATAAATCTCCAATCTTCTGCTGAGGAGAGGGGCAGTGTCCCCCCCCCCCCCCC
>PVIY010010515.1:0-68416 GCA_004026745.1 Myrmecophaga tridactyla
GTATATGTTATTTTTCATACACAAAAAAAGAATTGTGTTTTGTAGGATGTTGGCTTGAAGATTGATTTCAAGATCTTTTTTAGTAGTTTAAATATGTAAAGTATGCAGGAAGTGTTTCTTTTAAGGAAAAGAGCACTTTTCCCCTAAAGTAAAATAACTGATTGTTGCAGAATGAGAAACAGGAACGTGTAGGACAAAATGGAGGGATATAGAAAGTTGTAGAAGCTTTGTTGGAAGCAAATTTTATTGGTTGTGGTTAAAGTTGGCTAAGATTTTATAGTTTTATAAGATTTTTAATAGTTTTCTTATCAGTATCTTCATGCAAAACACGAATTTATTTTTCAGTTTGTTAAAATGAGGATGTTTTCTTGGATGATTTGTTTGCTCTTATTGAGAAGCTAGAAAAAGTTAACTATCTGGGTAATCTGCCTAGATGACAAAGATTTTATGTCTTATCAGACCAATATACTTCTCAGTATATATGTTTACCATCTCCTTCCTTATTGGTTTAGACAATGTCTCCTCACTTTAAAAAAATCGTCTTTTTAAAATCATGTTAACTCTACTACTTACGTTCTAACTTTTATGTCACCTCGATTAAATAAAGAACCCCAAAATAAAATAAATAAATAAATAAGGGGAATGAGTGAAAAAAAAATTTATCACTTTTCCCCAAAGAGGTCTGAGATCACAGCTTTTCGTTGTTGTTGATTATGGCTTCAGGCTAGGAGAAGAGCTTCGGTGTGGCTGTTGACTTTGAAAGTCCGCATAGCAGGAGATTCTGAGTCCTTGGCCCTCATCTTGGGTCATTGCTCCGCTCATAAATGGCAGGATAGTTGTGCCAAGCATTTGCCTCTGGCCACACTGGTAGTTAACCCCTTTGACTCTCATCCCTCCGGTTCCCATATTAAAAAAAAAAAAAAGATCAAGAGACTGGTCAGACAAAGCAATGTGTAGAGACAATTTTAAAAGAATAATAGCCCTAGAGGCTGCCATGAAAACCATCCACTGCAAGCTGGTGGGGTTCTCTGGCATCCCCACGGTACACAGGCACGCAGGGGTAGCATTCACTGTTCAATCCAAGTGAATTCTTACACAAGCTTAACTGAAATGGAATTTGGGGCCCAATATTTTTTACATTTTCCTTAGGCATATTTGGCGTGTTTTCTAGATGTCACTGAAACTAAATAGACAGGGAAGAGAGCATCCGATTTACGCTTTGAAAGGCCCACTCTCCATCCTGAGGGCAGAATGGATTGTTTGGCCTAAAATATGGATGTGTTCAGCAGCAGGGGGAGAAACTACAGATGAATTTCAGAATGATATGCTTGACATGGATAAAAAGCAAGATTTGGAAATCAAAAACATCCAAACAGTCATTGAAGATATTGGTGATAATGAACTAGTTTTACAACAGAGGAAGATATTTTCTTTAATACAGGAGAAAAGTGACCTCCAACAAAAGTTAGAGAGTATTATAAAAGAAAAAGAACAATTGAAGACTGACCTAAAGGAAAATATTGAAATGGTAGGATTTAGTCCGAAATTCTTGACAATTTATTTTTGTCTTAGTATATTTTACCGTTTTTTTCTATCAACTTTAGGTCTTATTTTCATGCAATAAATTAAATGTGCCTGATATAATTGTACAGTTGTGTACCGTCTACTCTGTCAAAATAGAGAACATTTCCATCACCCCCAAATTTTCCTCCTATTCCTTCCCAGTCAATTCCCATCTCACCCTCTGCCCTAGACAATCACTATTCTGATGTTTTTTCACTTTAAATGACTTTGACTCTTCTAGAACATCAAATAAATAGAATTACACAGTAATTGGTTACAGCTGAGGCAGTGGAGTGGTGGGCAGTCATCAGGTCTGACATATTTGACAGTCACAGACCAGCCCCGCTTGTACACTGGGTACGAAGGAGAGAGAGGAACATGCAGCGGTTAAGATCCCACACTGGAGCCGGGCACCCTGCGCGCTTACATGGCCATGCCACTTACCATCTTGGTGATTTTGGGCGAGTAGCCCAACCACTCTGTCCTCGGCTTCCTCATTAGAAGGATGCTAATCATGCCTGTCTTACAGGATCGCTATAAGGATTCCTCATGTAGATATACACTTATGGCTAGTTTCAGTGGTAAAGTCTGTGTGTAATGTATGCATGTCAGTTAAACTCAACTTGTGTGCAACCAATGATGTTTAGATTTTTGACTTGCATCCCTGGGTACTTCCATTTACTAAAGTGGGGAAGATGGACGGCAGGTCCACCTGCAGGTGGAATAACAGGAAAGAAGTTAAGAGTTCTGTTTTACACACATTAAGTTTGAGACACCTGAAGAAGTCTGGAGTTTAGGGGACGGCTCAGAACTGAACTCAGATTTATTAACATATATGCTATTTAAAGCTTTGGAACCAGATGAGATCACATAGAGAGACAACGTCAAGAGGAAGAAGGTCAAAACAGAGGAGCCAGGAGAGGAAGAGCAGGAAATGATCCAAGCACATGCTCCTCTGGTTTGTACATGGCACTGCCTATACGTTTGGAGACATGCCAGAGCTCCAGCTTCAGGACAGCGTGGACATAAAGCCTCTTTGTACGTTCCTGGTGGTGAGGGGCTGAAGCTTCTGGCTTACACCCCCACGGCAGGAATTTTCCATTTATATCTGAGAGTAGCATAAAGAAACTATGGTATTAGTATGTCTCCCCATGTTTGATCCTAAACTTTTTTTAGTACAATCATAGTTATATGTGGTCCCTCGTGATAGCTCAATTCTTTGAAATTGTGTCATTTTCATTATGTATTTTCCTTTACATGCAAGTATGGGCCACTCCAATTTACAAAGAAATTTTGCTACTAATTCTAGATATGAGGAAGGAAGGATCATTCTGTAGATTTATATTAGTCATGGTAGCTCGATTTCTAGTCATTCCATAAGAACATGAAGTCAAAGTGCAAATAGTACATAGACCCTAAACACAGGCACTGGGTTTTGTGGAAATCTTTGCCTAGAGTTCTTAAGAAAACAGGAAGATAATTTTCTTCTCTTAATTGGGTCTATTTGGGCCTCATAAAGCCAGGACAGATAGCTTTCTGTTGGGATGGGGTGAGCAGAAGGTACAGCCACTTAGATTTAAGGTAGCTCGTGATTATAGAAAGTGTAGTTGTGTGAGTAGAAAAGAATCCTGGAGAATAGACCAGAAACTCAAAATCTAGTCTTGGCTTTGACCTCATCTATGCTGTGATCTCAAGAAGTCACTTAACTGTTCTGTGGCTCAGTTTCCTTTCATTTAATATTAGCTGTAATAACCCCTCATTTCATATAGACTATAATAATCCTTCTCATGTTGAAAGGATACATTTTTATGTATGAATATGTATAACATATATCCATTCACAAGTGGCCGTGGGGATGGTGGAAAGACCTTTGTAACCATTAACTACTGTTCATCATTATTATTGCCTCACAGCCTACCTCATCTCTTTGTTTCTTATTTAAATTAAGGATCCTTAGGAAAATATGAATGGCAAGATTTTAATAAAGTGAAGAAATAACAAAAAGAATTAGATTTAAAAGCAAACAATGAAGTCAAGCAATTCAGAGGAAGATTTAATCAGAATAACATTGTGATTAGACCACCTCATTTCTCATTAGCTCTTCCAATTTTTCCTAACAGATGCCTCAATGAGTTGTCAAAAATGATTTAATTTCAGCTTTCTTAAGGAATTCAATGTGTACAGAAAATAGTTCAGTTGCCTTAACAAGTTCTTATCTTATGCAAATATAATCAGCAACATCCTTATAATTTGCCTCCAGAAAGCAAACTAGGATTTCATTACAAATTGTTATTTACTATGTTACTGCTGTTCCTTGTGCCAAACCAGAAAAGATTACTGTTTGAGAATTCATAATTTTATCAATGACTTCCCAACAATGACACTGCTTAAACTTCCCTCACACAGTACCATCCACACTACACTAGCACTGCTATTGTCTAAGAATAGTTTCGATTTCCCGTAAGATACTGCAAAACAAAAATTTGTATAGCTTCTCTGAGGAATGCAATATGGCAAATGCAGGAGTTCATAATATATATTTTTAAAAGGCTACAAGTCAAAAGTTTCCTTTTTATCCTGTCTGGTTAATGTGCTCTACCTCAAGATAGCACGCGAGGGATAACCCAACCTCGTGCCTCTTCCTTACCCAGCGAAGTCTTGGATCCACATTCATTTCACCTCTGAGATGGGTCTCTCTGATCAGTGCTGACACAGGCTATCAAAGACTCCAGAGACACCTTAACAGACGCCTACTACAGGAGTGTCTCTCGAAATCTTCTTTTTCTGCTCATGTAGTCAAAACCTGTGGAGGGAGCAAATCACTAGTTCATCCATAATGAAATTCACTTGGTGTGCATGTGAATTTTGGAAAATATAAATTCATGTGAGTTAACCCTACACATTTACGCATTACTACTGAATGAATGTACTATGTTTCCCATTTCTCCATACCCAGAACTTTCACTTAAAGTCCATTTTTGAAAACTTAATCATTGGCAAATTAAAATCTTCTTGGAATCAATGAGGGTTTTCCCCAATTTATGTTTTATTCTATAAAGCAGCATATACATAAATTTCTATTATAGAAAGGATTCTGTTCAACAGAACACTTTTTGTGTCTTCATTCGCTGGTGTTTTGATCATCTGACTTCAATTCTCTGCAGTTACCCTGGTATTAGTGAATTCATTTTACAAGTGAGAAAAAAAATGTATTCCTACCACAGTCCAGGTAACAGTCCCTCCTGTAATGAAGAGACCTGATTATTGCACTTACACTGAAGCTGGGGAAAGAGCTGTGAGCTGTACCGAGGTAGAGATCTATTGATATGGTAACAGTGATCATTTAATTTCCCTCACTCCTCTCTGCCGCAAACTTCTAAATTTCCACTAGCGGGAAACAAATTTGAATTCTTCATACCATCCATAAATGCAAAATGACAGAATAAATAAAAATATCTAAAAGCGGGAGAAACCATGTCTTCCGGAACCCAGGTTTTGCAGACTTAATATCTGAATCCAAGAATATTCTCAAAATTCTTCTTCACTTAAATAACACAGTGTCCTGTGGGTATTTTTATTATTGGGGTTTTTTTTTTCTTTGCCTATATTGTTTTTTGAAAGATTCTTAAACAATCTTTTATATTGATCTATTTTAATAGGTTTGATATAGTTCTGATAATTTTATTAATACTTCAAAAGAATGGATGCTTTAAAATGATTATAGAATGAACTGAATATATGAAATAGGATTTATGATTTATTGTGATGGGCACTCCTTTTTACCTGAGTTGTGAGTGCGAAAGCAATATAAACATGTAACTAATTGGACAAATATGAAAATATAAATACTGATAATCACTGCTAAAACTGGCTAATATTTGTAGACATGGACACTTATTTTTACAAGTTTAAATTTTTAATCACAAATTACTATAAATGTGTAAAAAAGTATAGAAAATTATATGACGAACATCTTGTACTCACCACTAGTGAGTATAACACCACATTCATGCATTCAATCAACAAACACTTATTGGGAACTACTAAGCCAATTGATGTTCTGGGCACCTAGAGAAATAGAGCAAAAGAGATAATGTTGGGGCACCAACAATAGGGAACTGCATGTGCAAAAGATGATAGTTTGTGATAATTGTTATAGGAAAAAGTACAACAGGAAAGATGGTTAGGGGATGAAGCACGGAGTGGGGGTGCAGGGCAGTTTGAAATTTTAAACAGGGTGCTAAGGAGGTCTCGTGGAGGAGGTGACATTTGAGAAAAGATCTGAAGCAGTTGTGGGAGGACCCATGCAGGGTCTGTGGAAAAAGTGTTTTGGGCAGAAGGCATAGCCAATCCAAAGCAAAAGTGGGGCTGTGTTTGAAGTGGTGATTCTATTACCTCTTCTTTTTAATTGATTTCTATCTTTCGCTTTACATTTTTTTCCTTCTACAGACTTTTTGTTCACTCTCTTCTGAGTTTTAATCTCTCTTCCTTCCTAGCTTATACATTTCAAGCCATACATTTCCCTCCATGAACCCTTTTAGTTGAACATCATAATCTTTGAATTATGGTGTGTTCATTGGTGTTCACTGCTAAATAGCTTGTCATTTCCTTGATTTTTCAGTCCAATAATTATTAGAAAGTGGTTATTTTAAATTTCTAAGTGTGGGAGGTGGAAAGAGGATGCTCTGCTCTATTACTGATTTCTAAAATTAATGCATTGTGTTCATGTATGTGGCTTATGTAAAATGACTAGGCTTTTTTGAGACAGTAACTTAAGTTACTAATTATTGTAAAAAGAAGAAATCCATGGGAGAAAGAATAGCATATATTTTCTCTAATTGTTGGAAACTATCTTATATAGTTATCAGAGCTAACTTGTTAACTACATTGTCAAAATGATTTATTTTATTTCTAGTTTTTTGACTGCTTCATCAATGATTGAGATAGGGGTGAAATATCCTGCTATGAATGGATTTCTGAAATACTCCTTGTGATTCCATCCATTTTTACTTTATATCATTCGAGGCTTGCCTTATAAGTGAATGCAAATTCATAGTGATTCTTTCTTTCTTTGTAATTGTTTCTTTTGTCATTATCCCTCAAATTATTTCTACTACAAGGTCTATTCCATCTAATATTAAAATTTGATATTCTAATTCTCTTCTGTTATTATTTTCCTGGCTTATCTTCTTTTCATCCTATTACTTTCAACATTTCTGTGAGTGTACATCTTCGGTGTGTCTTTTCTAAACAACATAAAACTGAATTTTGTTTTTTAAATGCAGAGCCTCTGTCTTCTAACTGCCAAGACAAATCCATATATATATGGATTTGTTTGTTATTCAAGCTTAATTTTGGTGTTCTATTCATCATGCCTTTCCATTACTCATTTATTCTTTCTGATTTCTACTTGATGGATTGAGGTTTGAATTCTCCACTTTCCCTCTATTGATTTGTGATCGTGTCTTTTCTGGTTGTTTTAAGGTTTCTCTCAGTGGAGGTTCAGGCCCTCTGCAAAACTCATACCAAGACAAAATTAGAAATACAAAAGACTTTAGAGAAATGCCCATGCAGGCTAAGGGAAGAGGGGCAGAAGCAGCTGGAGACAACCTTCAGACTACAAGGCAGGTGTGGCACCTGCAGAAGGAGAGAGAACAGCAGGCCTTTGGGTGGGAAGAGCATCTGCTTCAGGGCAGCTCTGAGAGCTCATTGGGGCTGGGATCTGCTAAGTCCAAGTGGCCATTTGGAGAGTTTGTTAGTGGGCAGGGGGGGCTCCATGCAAAGGCTGCAGTGGACCCAGAAGGTGCCTGGCTGGAGGTAGGCAGCCAGCTGCACTCCTTGCAGGCTGCCATACTCTTTCATGCTTTGCAGAACCACGGAAACACCTAGATTTACTTTTATTTATCCTGCTTTGTCTCCTATTTCTTCTATCTTATGTGTCATGTATTTCATCAAATGGGGTAAACTTTCAGCCTTTCTTTCATTGAAAGTTGTGTCTCCTACATTTTCTCCTCTTGAACTTCTGCTAGATGTATGCTCATTTCATCTTCCACATTTCTGAACCACACTTTCATGTTGAATGTATCCTTTTTTCTCTATATTTCATGATGGAAATTTTCCTCAGAATAGTCTTCCAGTACAGTAATCTTCTTTGGAGCCATATCTAAAATGCATGGAAGCCATATTTGTATTTTCATCTTCAATTGCCATATTTCTCAATTCTAGAAGGACATATGCTCTTTAAAAACTCTGCCTGCCCTTTCTTTGGCATTTTGATCCTTTCATTTATCCTCACCAATTTGTATGTGTTTTTTGTGTATTCCTTCAGTATTTTCTATTACTTTCTATTATCATTCTCCTGTCTCCTGACTCCTCGCCGATGAATTGTTTTCAGTTTTGTGTTGCTTTTTTGTAAAAATTGTTTAGCTTACATTCAGAAGGGATTTACTTTCTCATGTAGGACTTTCTAACATGACTTACATGTTTGCTTCCAAACAACATTTTGCATTAATTTTCACTTTCATTTTTAACCTTGCAATTCCTGTATCAGGTAGATGGCTGGCCTCAAATCTTGGTTTTCATTTTCTCTTGTGAGTCTTTCTCCACCTTGGATAATAGAGAGATTTCCCTGGGATGGTGAATGGACCCCCTTTATTTTTCCTTTCCCCAAGAGGCAGTCCAGGCTCAGCACTAATGTGAGGCTTTTGGTTCCAGCTTTCTGTTCAGCATGGACCTAAGGCTGTCTCTTCAGTTCTACTTCTGAGCATGCATTGACTCTTGAATCTCACCCCCTAGGTCTTATAAGTCATTAACAGCTTTCTTGGTTTGGATTCCCTAAAAAAGCAAAAGGATTCAAGGGCAAAGACTGTCTGGGAGGTGTACAGGCAGTGAAGAAGTGATAAAGGGAGGTGAAGGAAACCAATAGAGGGAATATTTAAAACCAAATACTCCACGGAGCAATTCAAGTGAGATACAGAGGTCTCGCACGAGGGATGGTGGAGCTGGGACATGTATATACCACTTCTGAGGAGCTGCTGGAGCAAGGGGTGGAGATGGCTTTCCTAGCCTGCCAGGAGCAGTTAGAGTAGCCTTCCAGAGCTCTGGGTAAGAAAGCCCCAAGTCACAGAGGTCTAATGCTGATACCTAGAAGTCAGTGGGAGCCCAAGAAGGCTCCTACCTCTGCTGCAATTTTCCACTCACTGCCACAGTTCTTCTGTGACCGGGACACTGGGTTTAAGCTCCCCCTTCACTTCTGGCTCTCGGGGACTTTCTTTTAATAGTTTTCGGTTAAACAAGTTATTTACTCTTTTTGTTACATATTTTATCAATCTTTTTTTTGTTTGTGTGCTTATACTTGTAAAGAGGTCTGCCTAGGTCAGTCCTTCATGTTGGTGGGACTGAAATTCTAAGATGTTTTAATGTATATTTTAATTTTATAAAATGAGATCGTACTAAATATGCCCTCACGGGTTGTCTTTGTATTTTCATGACAATATGTACCTCATTTTTTTTTCATTTGTTGGTTCAAATGCCCATAGGGAGATATTGGTTTATAGGATGTCACAATTACAACGACAATACCAAATATTGTTTCATCAAATTCTTACACATTTATGCTAGTATTTCTGTGGAATAGATTTGCAGTACTAGAATTTATGGGTCAGGTCAGAGTCTGAGTGTGGTTTTTTTCATTTTTAGCACATTTAAATTTTAAAAATATTACCAAATACAGCTAAATTATTTTTACTATTTTTTTTTTGCTATTACTACAGCAGGTCACACTTCTTCCTTATACTCACAAAAAAAAAAAAAAAGCATCATATCAATCGTTGGATCATTTGTTAATTTTTAGTGAAGATAAATCATTTCCTATGATTCTGGATATAAGTATCATTATCCTGTCAACTACTTGCATGACTTTTGCTCATAAGTTTATTGACCTGCTCATTTTTTTATTCATAAGAGCTTTTTAATATTATGAACCGTAGCACTTTGTCATATATATCGCAAGTATATTTTTGGAAGTTTTTATTTCATCTTTTGAATTTGTTTATTGTGTTTTATTGCCCATGTTAAATTTTATGTAATCAATTTCGTCCGTTTTTGACTTTGTGGTTTCTCCTTTTCATATCATCCTTTAAAAAAGCCTTCTGTAATCTTTAATTATAAAAACCATTTGAGCAGTTGTTGAATGCTTGCTATGAATTGGCTATAGCATGGCATAAGGGAAGAGGAACAAATATGAATAGGAAGGCTTCTATGGCTTCAAAGAGTATCATATTAAATACAAAATATTTTGTTTTGTAGAAGGAATGAAGTAAATAGACATTTTCCTCTCTACAAACAAACAAGGGAACAGATAACAATTCTCCAAATTTGTGTATCTTTTTGAAAAGAAAAACTTAAACCAGTCAAAACATCAACAAGTATAGTAAATAATAATATTTAGACCTGATCGGCAAGAAAGCCAGGCCTAGAACTCAAGGCCTGTTGACATACTGATGCTGTAAGACTGCCAAACAGTGCCACTTCATTATTAGCTGAAACAAATTCTGCAGCAGTTACAAAAAGAGGGACATCTCAAATATATTCTTTCATGTTTAAGCAAGGTTCATTTCAGGAGCATTTTTAGATGTCTTCTCTTATGACCATATTTTGCTCAATGTTGATACAAGGGAAATAATGTTTGAGATAAAATCTCTTTCCCTGAAGGAAATTTAGTTGGAGAGGTGCATAATGCATTAATGAACCAAGCAGAGAAGAATGTGAAGGTGAAGTGGTGTGGGGCAGACGCTGTGTATGTCTGCGTGCCAACAGAGCTTATGAAAAGTCTTCTCAGTGTCACCAAGGAGGTCAACAAATAGTCATACCAGTTCAATGTGGAGATTCCTAAAGTTATGACCATTTAGGCCATGCTGACATTTGCTGGCATAAAGGATTCTTCGACGGTGGTTAGATATAAATAGAAATAAAAATGTTATATGTGTAAAATTATGTAAGGATGTAAATATATATCAGAAGCTTAAAGAAAGAAGGGCATTCCGTGAGTGTTGGTTTTCTGTGTTGATGTAGTGGAGGAGAACAGTGAATGAACCACAAAGTCAAAGGCTGTAGAAGAATCACTTACCTTTGTTTTCACTCACATAGTGAGACGTCACCCAACAAATCACACGGTGACACTGCTGACATCCCCCGTCCCTGACACATCTGGCCTGACTCTTTTTGGCTGGCTATCCACAAAACGGGATTTGGAGAGTAGATGAAAGGGGGAAAACAGTGAACTGAAACTCACAATCGACCCATGGGAGACTCTTCTCTCGGCCACGGACTTTGGTAGCACAAATTCTGGTGTATAAGTTAAGGTCTCATGAGCTTACTTATTCAACAGACACTTATCAAATACCTACTGTGAGCCCGACACTGTGGGTTTAGATGGGTGGAGTGAAAAGTCACTTTCTAAGCAGTTAGGGAAGGGAAATCTCAGGCAAGAGGTCTGCTAAGTTGAAATGATGAGTTGCATCTCAGGGGAGCATCACGAAACCTGACGATGAGAAGGATGCTTCAGGTTAGACATGGGAAAACTGAAAGTAAAACAGGGTTGGAAGCAGTGCTTGGAACAGCGGTGCAAATGTGGAAAAGTTAATTCATCTTTATTTGCCTGTCCTGGGACTCAAGAAAAGAGAAGTTGGAGCCCTAAAGTTGAGGGAGACAGAGGAAGTTAAAGCCAAGACTCCTATGAAAAAGAAATCCTTCAGCAAAGGGGATTGCAAAGTGCTTCACTGAATTACTTTCACTTGGTTGTTGCATTCAGGGGAGGAAGGAGTAGGAAAGGCGATTCCATGGACGCTTTCTTAGCAATCCAGATAACACCAGAGCTCAGCAAATGAATAAACAATTTATTCATTTTTTTTTTCCAATACCAGAAACCCTGAAGAAGATTTTTTTTTTTTTTCTGGACGAGACTCACTGCAGGGTAAATGTTTGTGCACTTCCCCTTTGGTGTATTTCAGATCTGGGGAAGCACAGGGGCCCCACAGGGAGTGGTGCATCATCTGATGTTTGGGGCTGGCAAGGGGCCTGTGCTGTTGTTTCAGGCTGCACTCGGCATATATCTTCAGGAGTCTGTGTTGGAATCACAAGGCAGTATGCAGAAGTGGAGCCGTCAGTGTGGGAGTCCACAGGCCCATAGCCAGGTCCTGCAATAGGTTTTAGTAACAAACACTGACTGCGAAGACCTGTTATTCTAGAGCAGCTCTAGATCTTTAGGTCCTTAATGCGCTTTAAGCTAATAAAGCAAAGCCAGAGTCTACGGTCAATAAAGCACCTTGTGCAGACAGCAGAATTGAATCTGTGTTTAAGTCACTAGCATCTCTCTAGACCTTTTTCCTCTCTTTCTCCACATTATATAGGATTCACTTTAGGGAAACTCAAATGTTCTAGGAGGATGCCGTTAAAACAATTACAGTATCATTGGAATAATGACACAATTCTATTGGTTACGGATTGTAAAAAATTCTATTGTAAACATGGTAAGAAAAACAAGTGTGAAAATAAACTGGAGACTTGTCTAACCTAAACCTCTCCCATCCTCCTACATACTTTTAATTTGTGGAGAAGATGTAGAAGGAAGGCACACTTTATAGAGAGAGGTAGGGTTCTTCTGATATTTATATATATATATATATATATAAATTTTTTTTTGACATGGCAGGATCCAGGAAATGAACCCAGGTTTCTGGCATGGCAGGCGAGAACTCTGCCACTGAACCACTGTGGCCCCTGCTATATTTTTAATAATACGCTTTGGAGGCATTCTTCAAGTTGAACTTACATTTGCAAGATGTGATGAGATTGGGGATGAGAAGGGAGTGTTCTTCTGGGTCTCCACCATGCACCGAGGGCTTGTTTATGGACATGCAGGACGACCACCTGTGAACCAGAGTTTTGTTAAAGTATTTCCTGCCGTGCTGAGTTCCCCTTCATGCTGACTGAAATGCTCTATGTACTTCAAGCAAAAGAAAAAAAAAAAGTTGTCAACTGAGAAAATACTGTTTTCAACTTTCTTGCCCTCTGTTTCTCCTGTTTCCTGCCCCTGCAATATCAAATCATATGCCACACTGTTTCTTTCAGTTTGAACATTTTCACCATTTCCTTCTTTCCATTCATCAGTCCTTGCCACCTTTCCCTGAAATGCTTCCTCAATTTAAACCTTATTCGATAATTAAATTCACTTCACCGACTGAACAGATGGATTCCAGGACTTTTTCCCCTGAGAGTTCCATGGAGGGCAATTTTCACCCTCAAACAAAATGAGGAGGATGGTAACGATGAGGGGGAGGCTGTAAAAAGTGTTCAATCCTTGTAGAGTGCCCATGCCATTTCTTAAAAGCAGTTTTTGTGCTCCGTGAGCCATGCAACTTCACAAGGTGAGCTCCTTGATGCATTTGACTTGTCGTTTGTATTTTGCTAGCGAGATCCTTCTATGGTGACCATTTCAGATTGTCATCTAGCCCTGTTTGAACATGTCTGATGACCTATGGAGGATGCATTACTTCTCTAGGTAGCAGGTGATTTGACATTCCCAGTCATTAAAAAGGTTTCCATTACACTGAGTTGAAATCCATGTCTATCTTTCATCCTTAGTACAGCAGAGAACATGAGAGCTCTCCTTTTCACAGGCAGACATGGAAACATTGGAAGACAAATCTTTTCATTAGCCTAAGTGTCCTCAACTCCTCTGGGTCTTTCAGACCCAATGTGTTCATTTTCCTTTTTCTGATATGCTCCAATTTGCTAAGTTCCCTCCTTAAATCTTGTCATTGATCTTGGAGAATGGATAGGCCATACACAATTTGTGACCACCCTTAAACTATTACTGGGATTCCTATCATGGGAAATTCCCCAATACCTGTTAGTCATTTGGCCTAAGGACATGGGTCACCGTAAGCTAAAGAGGCTGCTGCATGATTTGGACACCCAGGCAGCATCCTCACAGCTCTGCCAGCCAACTCTCAGCCTTCACCCGGGGCCGCACATGCTTATGTTTCCCACTGCTCAGATAAAAATCTAGCCCGCCCTAGCTAGATTGAATGGACCTGACAAAATCTGCATGGCTGATTTCCCCATCAGCAAAGTTGTTTGGTTTTTGCTTTTGTTTTGTTTTTGGTAGGAAGAACTCATTTAATGCACAAAATATTACTTTTTATTTTCACACGTCTTATGTGAAGTAATCTCTGATCCTCACTTTATATAAATCATGTCCATTTTGAATCTTAGCAGCTTATATCCTACACATTTGTATAGTTTGAATGTAAATACTGTCAATATGGAATAAAAAAGTACCTTTCATGGACCCACGCTAGCCTAATGTTTTGCTTAAATGAAAGATGTGATTTACGCATTCCAGTTTTACTAGAGAATTCAGATCTTGCTAGTAACCATTTAGTATATATTGGCATTTCAGAATTTTCAGGTTTTTCCTGATTCTATATATCACAGAAATGCTCTCTGCCTTTCCTGAGCCCTCCAGACCCAAACTGGACCCTGTTGCACTCTTCTGGAGCCCTGACTCTTAGTTTTTTTGCTCTCCATATCTGTGCTCTCATCCCTGCATTTTCTCAAGGTTGCTGGAATCCTACTCACCAAGTCTAGAAGTCCTTTTTGGGTTTGATTCTCTTTTCCCTACTGTGACAGTTAACACTATTGACACTGAGCAGTATTCTGGAGTCTTCTCTCCCCTTGTTCTTGGATACACTCTACATTTCTAATCTTATTGAATAGTCAACAGATACTGATTGAACACTGAGATCATCGTCACTGCATATCTTCCTTATTGTCTCAATTTTGTTTGCTGCCTTGCCTTACATCAGCCTCCTACCATACTTCACAGAATATGCAAGAACTTGGTTTCAATAAAGATAGTCAACAGCTCCAGTCAGAGGGTGACTGTGCTAAAGAGTGACCAAGTAAATAGCAATGGGATAATGGTGCATGCTTTCAAGGCCATTTGAGGCATCACTGTATTGTAGTTACAGTGAGAACTTTCCCGAATGTAGCACTGTTACAAATCACTAGTACTTTTATGGCACAGGGGCACGGGAACCTGAGTAGCTCTAGAGGACTGTAACAAGGAATAACAAATAATATCTTCGAGATAGTAAGAGATTCATCCTTCCTTTTTTTTCCCTTTCCTTCACTCTTACCTTCTTTCCCTTAACAAATATTTGCAAATATTTGCTGAGTATTAATTCCGTGCAGTGCCCCATGCTAAGGGCTGGAGAGATAAGAAAAGGTGTATGTGCTGGTTTGAAAGGATTTATGTACCCTAGAAAAGCCATGTTTTAATCCTAATTCCATTTTGTAAAGATAAGCATTTCTTGTAATCCCTATTCAGTACTGTATGTTAGAAACTTTAATTAGATGATCTCCATGGCGATGTGACTCAATCACACAAAAGTGTTGGTATTAAACTTGATTAGGTGGAGATGTGACTCCACCCATTCCTGATGGATCTTGATTACTTTACTGGAATCCTTTAAAAGAGGAAGCATTTCTGGAAAAGGCATGAGATTCTGAGAGAATGATGACAGCCACAAGAAAGCCACAGCAGAGCTGAGCAGAGCTATGAGGTTGAAAGAACCAACCCATGACCTTTGGGGATGAAGAAGGAGAACCCCCCAAGAGAGCTTCATAAGCAGGAAGCCAGGAGAGGAAGCTAGCAGACTGTCACCATGTTTGCCACATGCTTTCTCAATTGAGAGAGAAATGCAGAACTTCATTGGCTTTCTTGAACTGAGGTATCTTTCCCTGGATGCCTTAATTTGGACATTTTTATGGACTTGCTTTAGTTGGGACATTTTCTCAGCCTTAGAACTGTAAAACTAGCAACTTATTAAATTCTCCTTTTTAAAAAAAAAAAAAAAAAGCTATTCCATTTCTGGTATATTGCATTCCAGCAGCTAGCAAACTATATACCAGAAATGGAATGGCTTTTAAAAAGGGGAGTTTAACAAGTTACATGTTTACAGTTCTAGAGCTAAGAAAATGTCCAAATTAAGGCACCAACAAGAGGCTACTTTCACTCAAGAAAGGCTGATGCCATCTGGAACACCTCTGTTGACTGGGAAGGCACATGGCTGACATCTGCTATTCCTTTGCTCCTGGGCTCCATTGCTTTTAACCTCTGTTTCCTGTGGGGGTTCCTCACTTGGCATCTGTTGGGCCTCACTTAACTCCTCTGGGACACAACTATGGGTTCTGGCTTGCTTAGCATCTCATGGGGAGGTACATGGTGACGTCTGCTCGGCTTTGCATCTCCAAACATCTGGGTCTCATGTTGGTTTTATCAGCTCTGAAGCAACGGTTCTCTAAGCATCTGCATCAGCTCTAAGCTCTCTCCAAAATGTTTCCTCTTTTAAAGGACTGCAGTAAACTAATCAAGGCCCACCTGGAATGAGTGGAGTCACACCTCCATCTAATCAAAAGGTCACACCCACAACTGGGCGTGTCACAATTCTGTGGAGATAATCTAATCAAAGTTTCCATCCTACAATGTTGAATCAGGATTAAAAGAAATGGCTGCCCCCACAAGATTGAATCAAGATTAAAACATAGTTTTTCTGGGATACACAATAGTTTCAAACTGGTACAATAGGTTTTGCCTTCTAGTGCTTCATAATTTCTCTACAGAGTAATTGCATGGACTTAAGAGAAAACAAGTCTTCCCAAGCTGAGATCTTACCAGGAAAAGTAAGAGAACATGGAGGGATCTGCTTTGATCAAAAAAGATAATTTTCCAGGTAGATTACGTAATGATGGCTAGTAGAATAATTACACAGAAAAAATAATATACACTTAGGTGTTGGTATTTATTTAATTTTGTGTACTATATTTGGCTTTCAAAAGTTGTTAAGCAAAGTCCTGTACTTAGTGGTTTTTCTAGAGACTATTAAGGACTTTATTTTATTGCAAAGGCTTAATTGGCTATGCCAATTGATGCCCTCTGCATTGCTTGCATTTGGGTAAAGTTTAGTCAATTGGTCTAAATAAGTGTAACTTATGGCAAATAATGTAGCCAAATCTAAACCCGTAAACTAAGAAAGTCTCTCATTCCCCTTTCTCAATGACTGTTCATAGTTTCTTGGCCCATGTCTGGTCTTTCACCCTGATGTCGAGATTCCTCCACAATCAGGTCACAATGTACCAATGTTAGTTTCACCAGGCTGCTGGAGCAAAGTAGCAGACTAAGGGGCTTAAAACACAGAAATGTGTTGTCTCTCAGTCCTGGAGGCTAGAAGTCTGAGGGTCCTTCCTGCCCCTTCCAGCTTCTGGTCATGTTAGCCACCCTTGGCACTCTTGGCTTATTGCTGCTGCACTCCAATCTCTGTTTCCCTTGTCTCATGGCTATCTTCTGTCTGTCTATCCCTGCAAATCCTTCTTATAAGAACACCATTCATATGGGATTAGGGTCCACCCTAATCCAGTTTGTCCTCATCTTAACTCATCACATCTGCAAAGACCCTGTTTCCAAATGAAGTCACATTCATGTGGCTGGGGTTAGGACTGGGACATATTTTTTGGACACAACTTAACCATAACACTACCTTTTGACACTCTACTTCCCACTACTCTATCCCTTTATTTCACTGTACCCCTGGACAGATCTTTTTGTTTCTTCATATCATTTCCCGTCCTAAAATGTCATCTCTAAATTCTTTCCATCTATAGAACCATTGACATTTATTGGATTCTTACTCTGTGTTCACTACTGCTTTAAGTGCTTTACTTGTATTATCTCACATAATTATTATAGAATAATCTCATTGTAAAAAACAAAAGCTCCCTTGTAAAGAGACACTAAGTAAGTAGCCCAAGTTCACATAAGTAGTAAGTGTCAAAGCCAAACTTGAACCCAAATCAGTCTAAATGCAAAGCCTAGGCATCTAACTTGCAGCCATTAAATTCAGCTGCCTCCAAGGGCTTACAACCCTACCTCTGGATGCTTATTTTTGCAACCTTAGATAAATTATCCAACATCTCTGAGCTCCAGTAGAGCTGAGACAATATAGACACTACCTTAGAATAGGTTCTCACTATTTCATTTATGGTTATTACAGGTAGAAAGTCAGTGCCACTAGCTGAATTATTTAGAAACACAGATCAAGAAGAAATGTCAACAATGAAGTATCATAGATTTGTTTTCCAATTAAGAAGAAAAACTGACAACAGTGAAGTATCACGGTTTTGTTTTCCAGAAGAAAAATGTAGTTAATATGATCTACCCCAAAGTACATACTTACAGAAAACAAACACAAGCACTATACATATATCTAAAGTTGTGTGATTCAGAAAATGAGCAGTAAAGTTTAATAAATAGCCAGACCCGATGCTTTTTCCAGTTATTCATCCATTTTGGTTAGAGAAACATGTCTTGCAATAGTCATGATATTCTTGAAGAGAACCCAAAAGCATTAATCCACGTATTACTTCATCTAGGCAAAAAAACATGTATTCATGAGCACCTACTTTGAGCTACCGTTTCTGGGAGGCTCTAGAGATACAGTGGTGAGATGATCAACGAGGTTCTTGTTTTCATGGAGCTTAGAATCTGAGGAATGAGCTTGATGTAGTAAATAGTCACATAAAAACTATATAGTTGTAACTGGGGTAAGGGCTTTGAGGAGAAGTACATGTTGTTATTGACATGCTTAGTGGGGATAGACAAGGTCAATCCAAAAAGCTCTCTTGATGAAGGCACATTTCAGAAGGATCCAGGGATTGGGTAGAAGTTGGTCAGCTGAAGGAGAGGGGCCCGGTCACTGCTGACAGAGGAAACAGCACATTCTCAGTCTCAGAGAAGGAAGGCCATGGGGCTGGACTCCAGAAAATAGGATGTGGAAGGTTCTAGAGTGGGTCTTGATAAGGCTTGAGGGATGGCCTTGTATTTTATATTATAGACTGAAAAAAAAGGGAGGCAATTAAAGGATTTTTATTTGCACGTACTTGGGGGAGTGGAGTGAGCAGAGGGCGTACTATGTCTGAATCCCTCTTTTCAATTCTTGTGTGTATATACCTAAGGGTGGAATTACCGGGTCATATAATGATTCTGCGAATAATTCTTTGAGGAATTAGTTCTGCCTTTTTCTTGAGCTTAATTTCAGTTTTAAGCACAACTTCAGTTCCGGAGTTTACCTGGAATATAGAGGAATCTCTACGTTCAGCAGTTTGATCTCCCACAGGTCAGGTCCACTCATTCTAGAATAGGCCTGGGGTTTGGAGTTCGCAGTCTCCCAACAGGTGCCCCAGGCCTACGTCAGAGTGTAGCTCCAAACTGACTCAGGCACTCGCTGAACCACGGCCCACCCTGACCTGGGAAGACTCCAGCTCTGAGCCCACACCGCCCAGCTCAGTCCATCCAGAAGACCTTGCATTTATTTCCTAGCTGTCTCAGATTGTAAGTAGAACAGGGACAGGAGAGTATCAGTTGTCTGGCATATACAATCCTTTTTACTTTTGTATGATACACGATTCACAATTTACACACTTGCTCTGATAAAACAATGATTTTTTTTCACAAACAAAATTCCATCATCAGAGATTTCTGAAGAAACACAGTGTTGGGATCTGGTGGACAAGTCAAGAGCTTCCTTAGAGCCCTGTTCTTTATTCTCAGATTCATTAACACAGAAAGGTCTATATTAGGCAGGTTCTGGGCCTTCTCCATGCTGATTTAACCTGAGGATCTTTTATGTTTCAGACAGGTCAAAGGGGTGGGCCAGGGTGCCACTATTGTTTCACTTCATTCTCCTGAGTGTAAATGACTAATGTCCCGCTGCACTTGCCCTGCTAGAGAGAAAGCAGATGGAATAAAATGTGTGCAGCTTCAAAGCTGCAGCTGGCCTTTGCTGGGAACCCAGCATGTCAATCAGTTTAACTGGCATTTTTAAGTATGCATCAAAACTCTCCAAGGAGTCAGCACCATCTTCCCCATGATCATTATAGACCTACAAAAATGAGCAGGAAAAGGAGAATGTGGAGAAGGATAGAAAGAGACAGCAACTATGAGGTCAGGGGACAAGCTGCACTAACTCCATGAGAATAAAAATATGTCTAAGGAGGGAAACAGAAAGTGCTAAGGAAAAAAAATGGCTGTGGTGAACTTAGTGCTGTGATATTTGGGTGTTTCTTTTGCTCTACTCATATCACTTGACCCCTGAGCAACTACACTTTGAGAAACTATTAAAAACTGAAGTGGGGACTCACATTTTATAAAAAAAATAACCAATAGTATAAAAGTAAGGCATGCTTTCCTTTCCTGAAGCCATAACCTATATGCCAACAAATCTCTTAGGACTGAGAGTGTTTCCCCAGCAAGCAGGCTTGGGGGAGCCTCATGTATCTGAGCTTTCATTAGATGCATTCCACAGGTGCTGCATCTACTGGTTCCAAGGGTGCTGCTGCATCTACTGGTTCCACAGGTGCTGCTGCATCTACTGGTTCCACCAGTACTATTACACCTACTGGTTCTACAGGGCTGCTGCATGTGCTGGTGCAGTACATTTTCTCCCAGCACAAGCTAAAAAGCAGAGGCATTCCTTAATATCTCTGACAAGAACTTCCCCATAATATAGTGCAGTATTTGGAAAATCAGTCTTCAAAGCAGAAGTACTAATTTGAGTTTCAGGATGAGCCTCAAAGGATAATCAAAGTGATCAGTGAAGAGAATCTGAAAGGAGACACATTAAAATGACAGTATCTGTGGGAATATATATACATAACATCCTAGATCATTAGGGCCAACGGCAGAATGGGTAGTCCAGGCGCTGGAATGGCCAGTTAGTTTTACGTATTCCTACCATTTGTTAAAAATTCCATCCATACATCTCATTAAGTGTGCTAGGAAAAGCAAGGTAACTTTGAGACACACTAAGGAAATTAGGGATATAGTATAATGCTGTCGGAGGCAAGCAATTCAAAGGACTTGTAGACCAGGAGCTCTTGATCAGAGGTCCATGCCAGAAACATCTGAAGAGAGAGAGTTTATCAATATGTCCATGCCAGAACTCCACTCCTAGTCATTTTCATTTTTATTCTCTTAGGTCTGAGATTGAACCCAGGCATAAGGATTTTGAAAAAAAAATGCCAAGTGGTTTTGATGCCAACCATGCTAAAAGGGGAAAGCATTTTCTACCTTGTAGTTATTTTTATATACCTGTACCTTCCCCACTAGGGTGCAGACGCCTTCGAAGAACTCTATTCTGTTTACCTGTGTATTTTGCAATGCTTAGTACAGGGAGACTGTAAGCTCCAAGAGGGAAGAGCATGTGCTTGTTTCATTCATAAAAGCAACTCCTCCTGCCCCCCAGCTAGAAGAGTTCCCGGTCTCTAGTTGTGGTCCAAGAAAGTGGATAACTAAATGAATCTAAGGAAATTAATTATACACCTGCGTTTTTCTTCTTTTCTACTATTATCATCTACCAAGGGGTTCTCAAATGTTTGTGGGATGAACACTCGGAACTTTGAAGGTGTTTTATTTTGCTAACGCTGCTGGAATGTAATACACTAGAAAGGGACTGGCTTTTATAAAGGGGATTTATTTTGGTTATAAATTAATAGTTCTTCAGAGGAAAGGCACGTAGCTTTCATCTGAGTTCCTCTGTCACGTGGGAAAGCACACGGCGACGACTGCTGGGCTTCTCTCCCAGCTTCTGAGCTCAAACAGTCTTGCCTGGGGCGGTTCCTTTCTGCATCTCCAAACTTCTAGATCTGAGCCAACTCTGAGCTGAATCGTGTCGGGCTGTGCTGAGCTCCTCCGAGCTATGCTGAGCTGCTTCTCTCGCTTTCCTGACTCTCCTTTTAAGCCTTATTCATTGTGAAAGGCACTCCCCTTAGCCCACCGCAGATGAATTTCACATACCGATGGTTTCAGACCACAGCAACAGACGAGCTGGACACCATCACCTGGCCAAACTGACACCTGAACCTAACTACTACAGAAGGACAGACAGAAATTGTTTTTGAGTGGCTTTTGAGTGGTATTTGTAGAAAGCAGTCTCTGCTTTCTATTTGTACCCTAGCTTAGGGCATCTTTGCCCCAAAGTATCTCTTTGGTTTGTACTGGACTTGGTGAGAACAGCTCAATTGTACCTGTTTTCAGAAATTTGGGGATCAAATAACTGATGTGAAGTAACAAAATCAGCAGGTAGAGTTGATAATATGCCTTTGAGTACCTTCTCAAATGGCAATGTTAATGGATCTCACTTCACAGGACCAGCATAACAGATTATTTTTATAACTGATGTACTGAAAAACAATTCAAACCATATGGCTCCTGAGGTCCCACATGGAAGAAAATAAAAGCATCCCCAGTCATTAAATTACTGCAATCGATGCTGGCATAGTATCAGGTAAGAGGATATATATAATTGCACACCTCTTACAGATTATTGGAATACCATTCGCTGATAAGTAGAAATAACCAGGAATGCTAAAATTGGTATCAAATGTGGGTAGTTACCGCTTATAGGCCATCACCCATGCTTATACATAGAAGATGTGATTCAAAATGTTCAGCTTGCTCTCTTCATCTGAATTATAGTATGCTTAACACTTCTCAATATCTTTATTAAAGATGTCTGTGCTTTTGGAAGAGTTTATTTGCAGTGGACCAAGCTGAAGATGTACAGACTGGATATTGCTTTGTTGCCAGCTTCACGATTGAACTTATAGTTCCGTAAAGTCTTTCCTAATTTTCCTCTAGCTGTGATCTTGCCTTGCTTTGAACTCACATGACATTGCTTTTGTAGCTAGCTCATGCACTTACCTTGTTCTGCCTCCTTTTAGACTCTCCATCAAATTCTAAGCACCTGTAGGATGGCATGTCTCATCCTCACTTGTGTCTCCTTCTATGACAGGTGCATAGCAGGTACACAATTATAGACCTGTTGAACTGACAATTTTTATCGAGAAATTAATAATGACAATATATTTTAATCCCAAGAATAATTACACCATTGTCACCGAAGTAAAAAGAGAACATTTGCCTTCAAATTTTGAAGTCATTTAAAAATAGATTTTAGAAGCTGATTTAAAAACCGATTTTAGGCTGTCACCAAAGGCATTTATTCTAGTTAAAAACGTAGTCCATTTATATATTCATGTATATTTTATATACCACCTACTTCCAAAAATTAATTGAAGGAGTCATTAAGATGATACCAATTATGGGAACTATTAAAATATAAGTAATAAGACCAGTCTCAAAAATTCTTATTTCCCTCACCATAGTATTTTAAAATGTTTATAGGTCAAAATATTGAGTATGCCTATCTCCACACCAAGTACAGTTTTGAGATGTTTATTTGTTAAATATTTTAACTAGTCAGTATATCCTGAGGTTCTATTTCAAATATAGCATTTTGTATTATTTTTATGTTAATTTACACCATTAATTTAGACTATTACTTTGGATATGAACTATTGAGTGCATTTAGATATCTATTTACTTTACATAAACTCAGAAGGGAAAAATACCTTAACTGTTAGTTTCAAGTGAGTTCAAAAATGGAGAATTCCAAGGAGTTGGGAAATTAGCCAAACACTTTAAAGTCTCGGCAAAGCCACAATAACAAGAATTATAACCTGTTCCCATTTTCCTTAGAAGGTGATTTGGGGTGAAGACTCCAATGAAACAAGAGAGTTCTGTTCTAGGGGAGAAATTCACAGCACATGGAGACAAAGGGAGAGAGGGGACCCCAGGGACAAAAGCCTGCCTATTCCTTCCATCCAAAGTGCACTTACCAAATGTCGTGACTCCAGGTGACTCTGTACAATTAACCTGTCTGAGGGCGGCTGACATTTAACATCCCTCCCAGCTCTCTTTAGCGGCACAGTACAACCTGAGTATCCCATTTAAATTGACAGTGAAACACTTGGACACACCTGTACGAGAAGGACCCAGTAAATAGGGGAACATGTTTACCCAGGTGGGTTCAATCACAACTTCTACCCTGAGAATGTATATTTCCAATTAGTTTCCAAAACTTAAGCATGGTCTCAATGTTTTCTTTAAGGAGAATTTTTCTCACAAAAAGCATCATAGTTCAAACTTAAGTACTGGAGAATTTCCTTTCATTTCTTTATATTTTAGAGTGCTAAAAAGATTTGAGATGGGGCTTCAACAAATATTTATTAATGAATTCTCATTAAAATTATGTACAAGCAGCCGAATTATATAAAGCAGACACATCCAGTTTATCCAAGTAAAGACAATCAGGTGATGAAATAAAAATAAAGGAATTAGATGCACCTTTTCTGAGATTTAGCTTCTGAACTGATGCTAGGCTGAAGGTTACTCATCAGCCTTTAGAAGGCATACGTGCAATATGAGAACTTGACATCATCCAGAAAGAAGCCCACCAATGATTAGAAATCCATTACTAAGGAGGGCAGACAGGAAAATTTAAGGACCTCATGTTCAAAGCAGATGCTGTGTAGTTAAATCCTGGAAAATAAACTCATATTTACTTCTAATACACCAGAAAAAGCTGTTGCCAAACATGAGGGGCCAGGATACCTAAGACAGGGAGGGAAAGACCTGCCCTCAACTAGAAAGCGAGTTGGGCTCTCTGATCTCTCTCCAAGAGCTGCCGACCCCCCTGGCCTGTGGGCCGTTGGGTAAACTAGAATGCCTATTCTTGACCCAGGAAAAAAGTCCTCTATCCAGTGTGCCTCCAGTACAGTGCTGGTCTGCCTTGGAGACGTTTAAGAAAGGTCAGAATTCCACGTGGTAGCTGGCTTCTCCAGGGCAGCTATGAGCGACAGCACATGGAAATCTGGCTACGAAGTAGACTCATTGTAGCCTAGGGAATGGAAAGAAGCTCTCATGAAATCACTTAAGACATCAGAACCAGGCAGAGCTTTCTTCTTATAAATCAAGGCTTTGGTTGGGCTCTGACCTGGCTTGCTAAGCCATTACTTTAGTGTTCTTGGACGGATGGAGGGAAAAAGGCAGAAAGGGGAAAGAATAGGGATTTGGGGTGGCTGTTAGGGGGCGGGGGATTGAGTACACAGCTCCGTCTTTAGTATTTCTCCTTCAACTGCTCTCCTTCAACAGGGCTCAGGCTTCACCTTCCAGGGTCTCTGGCATCAGCCCCAAATGTCCCTTTCTGGGTAGAGCCCATGTTCTTATTAAAAAAGACATCTTGAGAACTTCTCCCAGTTCCCGTTTGTTCCGTGTGCCTGGTGCACTTCGGTGTGATTAGCTTCAAAGCTCAGTGCCACCCATAGGCAGCTTGCTCGACAAATAGAGAGGCTGGGACTGGAATGTTCCAGACAACAGAATGTGAGAAAGCTGGGACGTCCAGCCCCGTCGCCCTCACTGGGCCTGGGATCAGCTGTGCGCCCCATTTCAGACCCGGTAACTTCAACACTCACGTCCTTATCCCTAATGAGGAAGAGGAGGCACGGGGAGGTGAAATCACCGGGCTGAGGCTGCAAAGTGGCGGTACCGCTGAGAATCCGACCAGATCAGCCTGGCTCCAGGGCTCTCCTCGCCTCGCCTCGTTCCACCAACTGCTCCTTGGGGCCTCCCGCGGGCCACCTGCACCTGCCTTCCAGCTCAGCTCCAGCTCAGCTCCAGCTCCAGCTCCGCCCTCCCGCCTCCCGCTCAAAGCTCCAGCCCGCGCACGCATCCTGCCTCCCCCGCAGGGATGTCAACCCCACTCTGCCCTCTGCCAGCTGCTCTGCAGTCTAGTTCAGCAGCGACTCACCTTTCAAGCCTGGGTTCCTCAGGGAAGACCCCGTGTACCTCCCCGTCACAGCGCTTTCCCCGCTCTGCCGTCAGAATGGTGGGTTTGGGGGTGTCTCCCGTACCTGCGCAGGTGCCCGGCGGGGTGAGCTCTGTGTCATTGTCCCCGTCTCATCTCCACTGCCCCACAGGGCCCTTGGAGAAGGCAGAAACTCGGGTTGGAACTCACTGGAAGCGAGCTTTCCCATTGGTGTGACTGGCACGTGTGTGCGCGTGTGCGTGTGCGTGTGTGTGTTTGTGCCCTCGCTTTGAAAACGAGATTGAGAGAGAGAGAGAGAGAGCTACAGTCTTCCCAACCAGATTCCCCATTTGCTGAGGCAGGGCGGGTCCTCGCGTGTTGGGGTTCTCTCTCCACACCCTTTGCCCATGCTCAGTGTGGAATTCAAAAGAGAAAGGCAGGGGCCGGGGACGAGGGCCGGACTCAGCAGAGAAAAGTGTGTGTTTATTTAGTATGTGCATCTCACCAACTTACTAAAAGATTTAAGATCCTAAAAAACTGAATAATATAAAGCAAGGTCATTCAGAATAAATATTGACCTGAAACAACATAAAATGAATCGTTATAGGTACTTGAACTATTCATTTCAGATGGACACTAAATTTAGCAATGCTTCCTGGCAACTATAACAAAATAACCGTTCAGTACGTTGTTTGTCAGCATTCATTTGGCTACAAACAATAGAAAATTTGCAGTGGTTTAAACATTTGAGGGTTTATTCTTCTAATGTGACTGTCAGCAGGAGGCCTGCTTGGTATCAAGGCCAATCTCTCTGCAAGACTCTGGAGCTTTCCCTCAAACCTTTCACCTATTGGCTCCAATATGGTTGGTGCTACTCCATATATCACATCCAGGTTTAAGCCATGAGTAAGGGAGAGAGACTGAGCCAAAAGCAAAAGCTTTTACACACTCCTACTTATGTTACATTGATCAGAACTATGTTAAATGGTCACCCCTACCTGGTAGAGTTTTAAAAGTATATGTCTTGCTTGTAGCATAACACTTTGCTTCCCAGATCAAAATTGACATCTGTTAAGATTGTCAATTTCTTCCCAAGGAAGAAAGCAGTGTGTATTAGACAGGCAATTCACAGTAGTTCCAGAATGTAGTTTTCATTGTCTGCCAACAAAAATCATGTAACCCCCAGAAGAAAGTCATCACATATTTCAATAATTATCTAAGGAATTAATAAACACATAATTGGTCTCCTAACTGTATTCTTTGGGAAGAAAAACACAAATTTTACATTTCTACTTATAAAAGTAATTGTGGAAAATTTAAGGAAATGTAAATTTATATTTAAAAATAAGATAATAGTGATCTATAATCATGTTCCCCAGTGGTAGAGTACTTTATTTAAAATGATATTTTCCTGATCATCAAAATGCAGTTACATACATTATTGTGGGATATTGAGAAATAACACAGCAAAGAATTACAATCTTCCATAATTCTGTCATCCATAAAGCATAGATAAATTGTCGCCATTTTAATGAGCATGTGTTTGTATGTACGTGTTTAACTTTTTCAGAAAATTGAAATCATACTATACCTCCTTTTTTTAGATTGTAAAATATTACAATCTAAAAATTCCTATAAAACATATTTGCCATGGTCAAAAATTGGGGTTCATAAAGTTATTTAATAATCCCCTTTCATTGAACATTTAAGTTATTTCCATAATATATAATCCTAGGATTTGCATTATTATAGATAAATTTGGGGACATATTATTCTTTCCTAGGTCTAAAATCCTGGAAGTCAAACTCTGTGACAAATGTTATAAACATTTTCAAGATTTTTGATACATGCTACCAAATTACACTTGAGAAGGGGTATACAATTTACATCTCACGAGAATTAAATAAGAATGCCCTTTGTCAAAATTTTACTCATACGTATATATACATATGTATATATGCACAGTTTTACCTTACAACTGAGTAATTTTAAAAACACATTTAAACTTTTGCTTTTATTATTTTGCTTTCATTACTTATAAGTTTAAGTATTTCTAAAAAGGCTTATTGGCTTAATACAAATATATGTGCCTTGTTTTCCATATTGCCTGTTTCTACTCCTTCTGCGCTTTCTGTTGGGATACTTATATTTCTCTTATTAATCTATAAAATTAAAATATATTACTATATTATAAATAGTAATTCTTAGTGTGAGATGTTTTGATTATTCATTTTTAGAATTTCCATTCTGTTTATAGTGGTCTTTAATTCCTCCCACTTTCATTTTAAATATAGGCCTTTTTAAAGAAATATCCATGAATGATATATTTTCAAAACTGTTGGGCATCTGTTGTTTTTACATATTGCCATGGGTCCACAGCTCTCTTGGTATATGATTCTTTGTAATATCATTTTAACCTCAAAACTTCAGTTATTTCCTTGTGTGACTTCTGGAATTTTATTGTATTCAATTCTTTAACTCTCCTTAAGCCTTGAAATTCTAGCTATTTCCCTGTTTGAATTTGAAAAGTCAATGCTAGAGACGAGCTGTCTAAAATTAGTCTGAAATTGTTCCTTTGTAAATAATTTCCCCCACATCTCCTGGCTTTTATAAAAACATTTTCTCTGTCTTTTAATAAGAAAAACATCTGCCAAGTAGTTTGTTAGCCTGAATGCTTCTCTTTCTTACTTTTTAAATTTTAATGATTTTTTAGGGCACACTGAGCACGTTGAATCCAAATATATGAGTCATTTTTAGCACAAATTATTCCTTTTGCTATGTCTTAATTGTTATGCCATTTTATTTCTTGTTTAGGAACACCAGTAGAGCTGAGATTGGATTTTAATATATTGTCCTTCATAGCTATCAGATTTGCTCTCTGTTTTCAACTCTATTTGTTCCTAAATCTACATTCTTTAGGAATTTCCTCTATTTTCTCCCTCTGATTCAATTGTCTACAGTGTTAACTCTGCTCTTTATTCTTTCTAATGAGAATTCGCGTATTTCTATTGCATCTAGTTTCCTTTCAATTTACCCTATTTTATTCAGTTTTCTTTTTAATTCACTGGTTGTTCTTGCACCTCAGTCTGAAGTATTTTGCCTTTTTTTTTCTTCTTCATCTGTTTCTGCTCCTCTTTCATGGAAGGCTTGTTGCCTGTGTCAGGAGCCAAATTTTTAAATTTTTTGTTTCAGCTTTAATACTAATTACTTTTTCCTAGGCATCTTCAGGATGATTTCCTCATTCTGCAATTTTCTTGCAAGTCTTCATATGTGGGGTAGCCTACCATATTCAGTGTTTCCAATGTAGGCATTTGGTTGACCTTCTCACAATTTCAGCGTTGATAGTGGTAGATTCTCCCAGCCCCATTTCCAGGATCTAGGTAGCATTCATCTGCAATATTTATGCTAGGTTGATTGATGCAATATCTTCTATCTTCAATATCTGGTTCTTTGACACCACGTCTCTAAATGCCATCAGCTCTTCTAAAAGCCTCACTAAGGCTTTTTCCCAAAGATATTTGATGCCAGAGTCCATGGATCACCAGTGGCTGGAGTGGGGGGAAATAAGACCTTGGACCTCCACTTATAGGGCTACTCAGAGTTTGGTGATGACAGTCATTTATCAAGGAAATTAAAGTGGCGACCACTTCCAGTGTCTTCAAGCCCACTACAGGGATATGACCTCTTGCCAATGAAGAACTCTTCTCTTTAGGATGAAACAAAATGAAGGAAAGCAGAAATAGGGAAATTCTACATTCATACACAGCTTCTCCTGTGGATTTAGATTTGCAAGGCTCACTAAATAATAGTGATTAATTTATACTGGGGCCCATAATAAATCTGTAAATTCTCCTCTGTATGTGAAATGAATGATTGCTGATATTAACTACAGAGTATATGGGATCTTTTATTTGGGAGGCGTAAATAGTCATTATACATCTTCATGAAAGTGGCTTTTAAAGTTTGAATTTGAAAATATTTTCAGTAGCTAGGGGTTTGCAGCTTGGCTTAAAATTGATGTTCAATAAATACTTTTTAATGACTGAATGAGTAGAGATCATATCTTTGCAAAAATAAACCTGAAATGGGTGGAGAATTGAGTGCCCTCTTCTTCCTGTCCCCAAGGAGTGGCCTCTGTGAGCTCTGGGAGGTAGGGTACATGGACCTGAAAAGGCTCCAGGTGGAACGGTCAAGCTCCAAGTGGATACCCAGCTGCAGGGAGCAGATGGAAGCTGATGGGCCTGGCAGAAATCTAACATCTATTCCATTTCAACTGGCCATGCTCAGTTCATTGTATCTACCACAACTGGTGACTTCTGAGGTACAGAAAGCCCCTAGTTTTCATGGATGCTCACTTTGGTGCCTGGGATGGATATGACAGGAGAAGTGTGGAGTAGCACTTATTATTCCACAATTATTCTGAACTGAGCAAGGAAGCAGAAAGCAGAGCAGCTGGAGAGTACTCCTGGCTTTGGCACTGCCTAGCCTTGCAAAAGTTTCTGAATCTGTCTGGATTTCAGGTTCCATAGCCTAGAAATGGAGGAATTAAACCAGATCACCTCTGAAGACTCTGGGGCTGTACATCCCATGACGAATCCTCTCTGCAGATTGAGAAGCCCCCGTTCCCCTAACCAGACATGGAGAAGGTCCATTCTGCAAATTGTCTCTCTCAGCTCTGCAAATGTCTGTGTTTAGATATCTAGTAAACAGGAAAATTCCTCACGATGCTCCTGTCTTTACTGTAGTTTGAGATGAAAAGGGTGCATTTTTCCCAATATATTCAGCCTTCACAGTCTTGCTGGAGGAAATCAGCCAATTTCTGCCCACACGACTTCCAAGTGACGTCAATGGGAGCAGAGCTCACAGATCGCTAGGCAAGTTTGGGCTCATTAAGGGAGGGTTTATTTTTTTCTTTTTCTTTTAAAGAACAACTGCAAGAATGATTCCTCTCAACTCAAATCACACAATTTATTCTTCTCTGTTCCCTGAGTCAGCAATAGGCAAAATGTGGAAAATAAAGCAAGATCTCTTTTCACATATCAAGTAAAGCAGGACATAGTTTATGTGAAACATGGAACATTTGAAATTCTTGAACACTTGCTAAGCAGTATTCCTCTTGCCTCATCCTAATTTCAAAGTGGAAGATGGATACATGATCATCAGATGGACAACTGGAAACACAAAACCTACTTGATCTTTTGTGGATGGATTCAGGGCTTGATCTCCAATCCCGCTACTGAAGTAGGCTCATGGCCTAGCCCGCCAAAGTATCTTGAAAGCACCCTCCTGGCAAGAAAAATCTTTGCATTTTGTCCTCAGCTCAGCTTTCCACGGTAAAGTCAAATAGCTCTATGAGTTGTGTCCTATCTAATAAAAGTATAACAATAAGGAGAAGGTTGATTAATTGTCAGATTGTCCTTCACATACAGAAGGCATGTGCTGGCTCAGTTCTCATGACCTGTGAATAAACCAGCATGGTTATTCTCCTGATTTTACTGATTAACTGAGGTTCTGAGAGGTTAAGTAATTTGCCCAGAATCACACTACAGAGCAAGAGGCATTTGGATTCTAACCCAGGTAGTCTGACATCAAAATCTATATTCCTGGCCCCTAGATAGAAGTTTATCCATTCAAAAGCACTTACTAATGCCTAACTCTTCCAGTCTTTGAGTAGAATCCTTTACTATGGAAGGTGGGATAATGACATAGAGACAAAGCAAATAGGGAAGGGAATTCAGATCTTATTGTGAATTTTTTGTGCCTTTTCTGTGTGTCAGACACTTCCACCTATTTAACCCTGCCAGCAACTGTAGGAGATGGCAGCTAGCCAGGAAAGTTTACCAACGGAGAAACTGAGTTTTAGGGAGGTTGTCAGTTGCCAAAAATGGTGTATCTGGTAAAGTGGCTAGGCTAGAATTCTAGCCCAGGTCTGTGTACCTCCACGCCTGCACCATCTTTCTTGGACTGTGCGGTCTCCAAGGCACATGCATAAGCAAAATGCTTAGCATGTGCGGTCCTTGCTAGAACAGGGACATGCAAGGTATTGCAATATACAAAGTACTGTCAAAGTTTGGAGCGAGGAGGGAACCACGCCACCTCAGAGTCAGGAAGACTTCACAGAGGTGTCAGCAACCAGCACCTAGCAAGTGTGAGTACTCAGTAAATGGTTGGTGAATAAAGATTGGCAATTTGTCTCATACAAGATTGCTATGTCCTGCAGCTGCATCAAATACAAGTAACATACGTTAGTTATCCCAAGAAAAATCCTTTGTTATTAAGAAGTTCCATTCACACAAATTAAAACACATCCTTGCTGAAATACAAGATGATTATTTTTTTTCTAGTTTGGAGGAAATGTTAGTCTAGAGAACATCCCTTTAGTTAGTAGTACCAATAATTTACTGGCTACTGTTGTCCATTTCTATTAAACATTGCAAACATGCAATCAAAGGCAGAGGGGCACAAGAATTTAGGGACCTATAACAAGGCTTTAGAGGTACCCCCAATTTGGGGGAAGCTCTTAGAATATTTTTGGAGTTGATAATGACCAAAAGGTTTTAAGATTTGAAAAGTTCTCCTATTAAACTCCATCACACCCAGTACAGCTCACATGATACCTGGCGGACTGCATTCAGTTCTATGTCCCCAAAAGTACCAGAACACATGAGAACATAATTTAAAGTAACAGAACATATTTAAACTAAAGCAGTACTGAAATATCAGATTCCTTTTTAAGGCAATTATTAGTTCATTCTTGTGTTTTATGCATAAACTCTGGTAATTTTTAGAGAAATTAATAAAATATGAGTGAAATTGCAAAGCGTTACGTGAGTTTGGGCAGAAATGAAGAGTACTGCCCTGTGTGTAATGCCCTAGAAGGCCCATTCTATAAATAATAAATGAAGAAACATATAAGAAATTTGCAAGATGGCACTTTACATGTTTCGAAATAACATGTAATATTAACTTAAAGACATTTTATTATTCCCCTTTTTATTTTAAAAGAACACTTTTCCTCAAAAATATGGCCAATTAAATAAGAGGTGGTTTGGGTTTAAATTGTCCTCCTTTTAGAATTTTTTTTCACATCACATTGAATGTCTTATTTATATTCAAATACCACAGGGAATGGGCAAGAAATCATATGTTTAAACTGGACTTTTTCAAGACTTTTAAGGCCAGCATCTTTGCTTTGCCAAAGACTAAATTATTGCAAAGTGGAGCAAGCACCTGATCTTGTGGTGAGTCAGAATAAGTAAATATCTCCACCTGGAAATGGAAATGAACCCTCCCAAGACCCCGGCGCACCATTTATTAGCCTGGTGACAGCTGTTTGCTCATCGGTGGCTCAGCCTGGTACCCAAACTGAGAGTGGGGACCACCCGGTGATTCTCTCTCCCTCTCAGCACTTAGGTCTTTGCTCTTAGAAATGTCATCACCTTTCAGTTCACCCACAAGCCCTTGAAAATCCAGAATTGCTTATAGAAAACAGATTATCTCAGCCTAAACTTTCCTCTTGCTTACGTGGAAATTCTAAGAGAACATTTCTAGCCAACTTTCACCAAAAGGTTCTCAATAAACTTTCTTCTCAACCACATCCTGGTCTCCTCATCACATGCCATTCACTGTATTTTAGTGCTGCACCAAACACTGTGATGTAAAGTAACTTTGGCATGTGTAGGGATATAACATTACTTATAATCACAGCACCAATGCAACTTTATTGGATTGTTTTAACTTCTCCTTCCTTTGTGGGGAATGCAGGGTCTTCTGAAGAGGTCCATGTGCACCTAATGTCAGAGACCACTGCCTCTTCTACCCACCCTGCAGAAGAGCACAAATGTGACTCACTGCTGTTCGTTCAACTCAGAGAGTTAATTTACCTTCAGTGAATGAATATTTCCTTGCACTTTTAAATCTGGGTTCCAGAACGTTTACGCTTCCTGAAAGCAACATTCGGGCTGACTCTTGAATGTACAGTTTGTGATCAGAAGGACCAGCCATAAATCTAATGCTCTGCTCTCACCATCGTAAAATCCTGCATAACTTTTGAACAAGGGGCTCTGCATATTCATTTGGTATTGGGCTCTGCAAATTATGTAGCCAGTACATTGTAATGTTAATGCAGCAAATCCAATGTTCATTTAAAGAACCAAATGAAAATTGACCAAACTACCACTAGCACATTTGAGAGCTTTTTCCAAATAAGATGTCCCATTTATTAAATGCCCTTGAATTTATTTTTATAAAATAATCCTGTTTTTCAAACTGATCCAAATCACTTACATATTATGTGAGACATGTGCACATGTACATGTATACGTATATGCAAAATTTCAATGATGAATAATTTTTTTTTTAATTCCTGATAACTAAGCTGGAGGGAAGTGGGAAAAAAAAATAAAAAGAGAGAGAAAGGCTAAGTAGATCCCAAAATCTGCCAGTTGAGTTGTGGCTAAGCACTTAGAACATTCAACACTGTCTCCTTTCACTGCAATCATCAAGTTGCCTCCTTCCCTTTCAGAGAATCCATAATCCTCTCTTATTTACTTTTGGCTTATTGTGCTTTATGAAAATAACACAGATGTGCAGAATATCACCCAAGTTGAGATTGAGCATGGCCAGGCAGTTTGGTAGCCTGGGTCCTGGCTGCCTTCATAGCAAGCGGTGAGCATGACCCACCCGCCTTGCCATGTTTCTCTTTCTTTCCATGTGTGGGTGCAAGGGCGTGGGGAGCGGGCTAACAGGATGCTAAAGGCACTATGTGAACAGAAAGGACTGATTGTGCGGCAAGCAGCTGGAATGCGTACCCGTCACTTTTGGGAGTGGTGTTAGCAGGCATCGTGTTGCTGGATTGTTCGAGGAGGAGCAGAACAAGGAACTAAGGGAAATCTCCTGGCCCATACTTCTGTGTCCCTGTAATTTTTCCCCTCTTCTTTGCTCAAATTATGATGAAGAATCCCGTACCTTCAGGATTTTTCAACCTTATTTTCTCAATCAGATTCTGTTTTTTCAAAAAGGTACCCTCCCTTTCTGCTGCCTAGAAGTAGAATGTTCAGTAAATGTTCCCAGAATGTCTTGAGTTAGGGAATCCCATAAAGCAGACCATGGGTGGGCACTAGCAGATGTTTGAGTCAGGGTCCATGGAAAAGGGTTCACGTAGAGCTATCATAAGCTTGTAACCACCACCACTTCAGAGAACTTCTTGTGTTGCATGCTAAGAGGAAAAAGGCAGAATGACATTGTTGTGATATCTGAAAGTTTATCCAAACAAACTTTACCCTTCGGGCACTTGCAGATTTACTGGCTACAATTTTACAAAACTGGAGAATCCCCGAGTTCTGTCCCTCTGTGTCCTAAGCTTCTAAACCTTCATGGTGCTACATCAGCCTACCCCATACCAAAATTTACAGCCACTGACCCCCCGACCTTGTCTACTGTGCTTAGACACTATCGACAAAACCTTACAAGAGAACAAGTTTTCAAATATTGTCCCGATTTTACTGTCTTTGTGGAATTTTTCTTCAAGTTAAAACTAGAGATAGTTGAAGTTTGGGATTATGTGTAATCTTCTCTCTGTGAGCATATGTTGAAATAAATGGTATGAATATATTTACATTGTGAATCACAAATATTTTAATAGCATGAATAGCTACATTTCTTTTCCTTTTTTTTTTTTTGACTTAGATATTAATGAGGCTATCTCTTTTTAATCCTCAGCCTTGTCCCAGGATGCCATTGTGGAAAATGGTTAATGGGTCCACAGGCATTGTACTTCCCATACTATCGTTGGTTGGTAGGGGAGCTGTACTGCACCTGTTGAGTTGACTCCTAAGTGTCTACCCCATCTAGTCTCCCCAGCTCATGAAATGCTCTGGAATGACTTGCTAAGATCAGAGGAAAGCAACTGACGAAGGCTCCTACTCTGTGAACTGCAAGCTCTGTCTCCCCAGCACCAGGAAATCCTTGCTGAACTTCAGCCTCCTGGGTGCTGCTTTCTGCTGCTTTCCACAGGGTCCTTAGAGACCCCACCTTGCATAAACTCACTCTGGAGTCTACGTGCAGTTAGGGCTTCTTCCACATAATGCTTTTGCTGGGTTTTTTTTTAACCCTCTGTTTCTGGCTGTTCTGACCACCATAACTCTGGCCTCTGTCTCTTTAGACCAGTAAAATTGTGTCTTTTTACTTGGGTTCTCTTCCCTGGCCCTCCAGAGAAATCTGGCTCCTGACTTTCTTTCAACCATAATTCCCCCCACAGTTTCTGCCTGCATTGGCTGCTCTGCAGTGCCTTTGTTCAATCACTTGATTATGCTTTAACCAGCTCCTGCAGTTGTTATCAGAAGGAGGGTAGGTCCATACAGGCTGCTCAGCAGTGCTCAGGCATCCTCTCAAATTGCTACGATTAATAAGGGTAGATTAACAATATACTGGGTGACACTGCATTTCTATACACCTGGAAAAAGCAATTAGGAAATGTAATTTTAAACCAAGATATCATTTAGAGATAGTTTTGAAAGATCTTGAATACCTTAATAAATAAAGATATATCATGCTCTTGGATATAAAAGTTTAATATAAGAACAATATTAATTCCTCCCATGGAGAAAAATGGGGAAAAGATTGAAAAGACATGGCACAGCAAAGGAAAAACAAAATGGCCCCTAGCCATTTGAAAAGATGATCAATCTCATTGGAAATCTGGGAAATGCAAAAATAAATTCTGAAGGGATATTATTTTGCACTTACCAACTTGCCAAAAATTTTGAAATCAGACAATATCAGATTGTGTGGCAAAAACAGGATGGCTCATCCACGGCTGGCAGGAGTGTAAATTGCCCCAGTGTCTTTAGAAAATGTCAATTCTTCATTTTATATCCAGCAGCTTTACTCCTAGATATTCACCTAGAGAAACTCTTACATAAAAGTAACATAAAACATAAAACTCTTACATAAAACTCATGCATAAAAGTATCATTACTAATAGTGAAATGTCTAGAAGCAGCCCAAACATCTTGCAACGCAGAAAAGGATGAATACCTTGTGCCATCATCACAATTTAGAGTACCACCCCACATCCATCACACGGAGGAATCTCAAGAGCTTATGTTTGAAAGACGGAAGCACAAGTACCCAAACAGTTCATTTAGATTTACATAGAGTTCAGAATCAGGCAATAAGAAACAATATATTGTTTGGGGTTCCACTATAAGTGGGTGTGGTGATGAGGAAAAGGAAGAGAATGATGACTTAAGATTCAAAATCGTCGTTTCCTCTAGGGAGATGGTGGGGGCTGCGTGCAGAGGGAAACACAATATTTCTAAAACATGGGGCTATAGAGTTCTATTTCTTTCACTAGTGCTGTATTATCATTCTTTAAATTATACATAAATGTCTTACACTCTCCTCTATGTATGATATTTTACAATAATAGATACTTTATTTTCATTTTTTATTTTATATGTAAAGATTGTTTCAGCTGCTCTCTGGAGCTGCTGCAGGGAGGTGAAGCATCTGGGCATCAGGAGGTGAAGCATCTGGGCATCAGGTACTAGTGGTGGGGGTGTCCAGAGTACACAGGTGGTGGGGACCGAAGTGAAAGTTGCAGCATTCAAAGGTGGTTGGCCTCAGCATTGGGTCTCCAACAAACATTCAGGTGTGGTCTTGGAAGTGGCTCCAGGCTGAAGAACCCCATGTCTAGTTCTTCTTTCCTTCAGAAAATCTACAAGCAACCCAAATCCTTATAATCATGTCCTCTACTGCTTAAATAAGCCAGAGCAGATTTCTGTGGCCTGCAACCCAAATCCCTAACTGGTGTATTGCTTTTGAGGTGTCTATGGGAACAAGTGAGGCTGCTCAGCAAGTCCATTATAAATAAGAGTTTGAAATTTAGGAATGAAGTTTGGGCTTGAGCTCTAGATATTACCAACAGACAGTTGATGTCTGCTTGAGTGCAGATGAGTTCACAGGCTCCAAAGAGGAACCACTATTTCATCCCCTGGGGATCCACCTTCTCAGCTGCCAAGAGCTGGTGCTGAGATGACCTTGGAGAAAAATCGGGAACAAACCAAGTTTGTACACTCTAGTTAGAAACACAGAAAATCTTCTGGGTACACTGGAATACTCACAGACTAGCTACATAAGATTTCTTTGATTATATGACCTCATAACAACCAGGGATGTTATTTCATGACATGAAGGAAATTTCTCCAACAGTGATCCCATCCTCCTTGAAAGACAACAGACCATCCTTTGGTGTCAGAAGTATGACTAAGAAGGAGTTGAAAAACAGGTTGTGGGAAGCAGTACATATGTAGCTGACAGAACAAACTCTACTCTGAATATATAAATCTTTCACTGGATGAAAAATACTTGAAATGTTACAATGTAAGGAAAAAGCAAAAACATTTGGTTCCGAAAAAGGATATGGTATTTACAAGGATATCTCATTTAGCAAAATCTTTATTTGCAAGGGGCTGGAGAACCCTTATTAAATCATAAACTTATTTTGATAATTAACTGTGAGATGAACATTCAAGGCGGCCCATTGACTCTCCACACCCACAGTTTTATATTTGGGGCAAAATATAAGCTAAGTGGACATTTGCCCTGATTTCTAATGGGTTGTGAATTTTCTCAGAGGTCACCAGGATGACCTTGTCCACCAGTGACCATGCACATCAAGCTCAGAGGGGGGCTTCCTTCCTTTCCCCAGGGGCAAGTGAAGTCTCTTTTTCTATCAACAGGAATGGGATTTTCTCAACCCTTAACAAATCTGAGAACAGACATGCGAGATGACTTCAGTAAACTGCTCTCATATGTAGAGACCGAGTTCGTTAGCATCTCAAGCCTATAAATTTCTGGGTGACAATGACTGTCACTCTCTTTTTCCGCAGTAATCCAGCGATTGACCCAAAGAAAATTCTCCAGAAATGTAGAATTAAGGGGATCTAGTGTTAGTCAGCGATCTCTCTGACCCACAGTGAAGACAAGAAAAATTTTTTATTTGATTTTTATTTGATTTTCTTACTGCCCCTCTTTAATGGAGGTATAACTTATATACAGTAAAATGCACCATTTTAATTTTCAATGAGTTTTGATAAATGTATACAAATGCATATAGAACACAATCAAAATATAGAACATTTCCATCTCTTAAAAAAATACCATGTGCTTTTTTGTCATCACCCACCTACTCCACCCCTACCTCTAGCCCCTGGCACCCGTCACCTGCTTTCTGTTCCCATAGCGGTGCCTTTTCAAGAAATGCAGCTGTTCAGCTTGTGGCCCTTTGGACTGGGTTCTTTCACTTTGTAAAATGCTTTTAAGATGCATCCATGTTGTTGTATATCAGCGTCTGTTCCTTTTGGCTGTTGATTATTTTTCCAATGTATACCAATATTTGATCAGTCATCTCCAGTTGATGGACATTTGGGGTTTGTCTATTACAAATAAAGCTGTTATAAACAGGTCTTTGTGTAGACGTATGTGTTCATTTCTCTTGTGTAAATACCTGGGAGTGGGATTGCCAGGTTATATGGTAGGTATATGTTTACCTTTGTAAGAAGCTGCCAAACTGTCTTCCAAAGCGGTATAACATTTTATGTTCCCTCCAGTAATATGTGAGAGTTCCAGACGCTGCGCCTCCTTGCCAATACCTGGTATTCTCAGTCTTTTAAATTTTAGCTGTTCTTGTAGTGAGTCTTGTGGTTTTAATTTTAATTTGCATTTTCCTAAGAATATGCATACACACATACCCACACAAAAACACACATACAACACATTGAGGTTTGTTAGAGTTGGGAGGGTTTTGACAAATGCACGCCTCTACGTAACCCGCATCATACCAAAGTAGAGAACATTTCTAGTCTCCCAGAAATCCCCCATACCCGGATTCAGCCAATCTGCCCTGCCCTGAACGATCACTGTTCTGGTTTTTTCAACCGCAGACTAGTTTTGCCTGTTTTAGAAACTTCACTTATATGGAGCCACACAGAATGCCCATTTTGTGCGTGGCTTCTTTTTGTCCACCCTGATGTATTTGAAAAGCTTTCCAAGTTGCAGCATGCATTAATTGTGCATTCCTCTTTACTGCTGAGGACCGCCCCATCATATGGCGAAAGCATAGTCTGTTTATCCGTTCTTCCTTGATTGACATTTTACTTCTTCCCAGATTTTTTGGTCTGTTATGAATAAAGCTCCTATAAAAACTTTTTTGTACAAACATATTTTTGCACTCTTGAGTAAATATCTAGGACTGAGATTGCTAGGTCATGGAGTTTGAAGTTATCAAACAGTTTTCCAAAGTTGCTTTCTCATTTTGCATTTCTACTGCAATGTATGAGCATTTTGTGATTTTAATTTGCATTTCTTTGATGACTATTCATGTGTCTACTGCCCATGAGTCCATTGTCCTTTGTGAAATGTCTATTGAAGTATTTACCTATTTTTATTGGGTTGTCGATTTTTGGGTTGGTAGTCAACTGATTTAGTTGTAGTTTTTTTTTTTAATATTCTGTCTGCTATTTCTTTGTCAGATGTTTTCTCTCTGTGTGCGACTTGGGAGAAGTAGAACATAACAGAACAAGACAGGGCAGGAAAGAACAGAATAAAATAGAATAGAATGGGTAATATAATATATTTAATATAATATATAATATGTAAAATACAACTATATTCTTTGATGAACAAATGCTTTTAATTTGATGAAGTTTAATTTATCAATTTTTTAAATGCTTGATGCTACAATATAAGAAATCTTTGCTTACTCCAAGGTTGCAAAGATTTCATCTAAAAGCTTTGTAGTTTTTGTTTTACATTTAAATTTAAGTCATACATCAAATTAGCTCTACATGTGCCTTGGTAATACCACCCTATCATAATTTTTGCAACTTTGTAGCAAGTCTTAAAATCATAAAGTCCTCCAACATTGTTGGCTTATTTATTTATTTTTTTCAAAGCTGCTTTGGCTACTCTAGGTCCTTTATATTTCCATATATGTTTTAGAATTAACTTGAGCAATTTTGCAGAAGACAGAAGGAATTTCTTTCAGCTCCTTTTCTTTCTGTGTTTTAGTTTGTATAGGTTTTATTTTCCCGTGTTCAGTGTCACTTATTATTTTATTCTGTATTGTCTGTTTGACCTCATCCAATGAACTTTTAATTTAGAAATTGTAGTTTTCATTTCTAAACGTTTCATCTGGTTGTCTTTTATAGTTTTCAGTTTTCCTACATCTATTTATTCATTATATTGATCTTTTTCCTTTGAATCCTTAAACATGCTTTGTAATAGCTATTTTAAAGCCCTTGTCTACTAACTCCAATAGCTTTGCTATCTCAGGTCTGCATCTAACGACTTTTTTTCCTAGTTACACAGGTAACGTGTTTTTGATCCTTTGAGCATCTAGTAAATTGTTGTCACGTGCTGGAAATCGTGAATCCCAGAGACTAGTTGAGAGACCAGATTTTCTTGTCTTCCTTTAACTGTTGTTGAATTTTGTTCTGGCACAGAACGTTTTTTTATGAATCAGTTGACCTTTTCAAGGCATGTTATTAAGTTTTGTTAGTGCACGCTTGGTATAGCCCTCAGTCTAGGACTAAAGCGGGCACCCTTCTTAAGCATGGGGTTTTTGTTGTAGTGGTTTGATTTTATTTCCACTCCTCCTCCCCCCATTCCCTATTCCCTGGTAACCTTGAATGTACTTCCTTTCTCTGCAGATTTGCTATTTCAGGTCACATATTTTTCCTTATGTGCCTTGCTTATTTCACTCAGCATAATATTTCCAAGGTTCTTCCATGAAGCAGCATGTCTCAGAATGTCATTCCTTCTGATGGCCAAATAAAATTCCATTTTGTTCATTGCCACATTTTGTTTATCCGCTCATTTGTTGATGGGCATCTGAGTCTTCTCCACCTTTTGGCTATTGTGAATAAAGCTGCTACAAACTTTGGTCTCTGTCTGAGACCCCGTTTTCACTCCAGGTCCATGCCCGGAGTACAAGGTGGCCTGTCCGAACTCTGGCTCGTCAGAACTTCTACGTCTCCCAGCTCTGTGAGCCCCTCGCATCTTTGTTAGACCCACAGCTCTCCAGTAACTATTCTTTTCTGCCTCATGGACTCCTGCCTTGAGCATGCATAGGTTAGTATTTGGCAAAAGTCTGAAAGGGACCCTTATGCAGATTTCTGGAGTTTCTTCTCTGTGCAGTTCCCAGTGCTTTCCTCTCTCCAAGCCTGTTCCAAACTCCCAGCCACTGCAGCAGCCCCAGACTCTCATAGCTGTCTCCTCAGCCCAAGAAGGCCATAGCACCCCACTTAGGCAGAGGGGGACAGGCGGGAGCTCTGGCAGTTCAAGTCCCTTCTCCCTGTGACCGTGGCTCTGAGCTGAGTGTTTTCCAACATCTGAAAATAGTTTCTTCAAATATTTTGTCTACTGCTTATGGCTGGATGGGCTCCTCAGTACCAGTTGCCTCATCGTAGCTGGGCGTGGAAGCTACCCATGTCAACTTTTTATGAACCTGGGGGGGGAATATATGGTAGCATAAAAGCCTCAGATATTTTCTTCATCTTTCACATTTGATGTCATCCCTGAAACCAGAATTCCAATTTTGTCTCTTTACTCCCTATTAATATATGCATAGCTATGAAACCAACTGAAAATATTCAGCAAGAGCCAAATACATCCTGCTGAAGAACTGTATTCCAGAGAGATGCAATTCCAAATTAGGATGCATAGGGGAGCTTAGAAAAATATTCGGAATTTCACTTTTATTTAAAGCAAGTTTACTTTTTATCATAAATCGACAGTATCTATGTATGACCTATAGGGATGCCACAAAAGTGTTTGTTTAATATGGAAATACACTATCTATGGCATTTTAAGGCATTCCATTTCTGCTTGGGCAGGGGAAAGTACAGAGGCAAATTCTGTATGTTGGAAATATCAACATGTCCATTTTTTAATGAACAAAATATCCTCAATCAGATATTTCTATCAGTCTGCTGGTATGTTTTAACATGGGGATTGTTTTGTGTGCTGTTTATTTCCTCTGTGGTCTTCTGGGAACTTTTTAAAGCTAACTGCCTGGTGTATTAATTTAAAACACTCCCCAAATTATTATTCCTAATAGGGGGAAATATGAAACATCAAGATATCGTATCACTTTCCCAGGTTAGCTGCATATGGGAGTCATTCTCCAGGGTAAATGTGTGCACAGCTTGGGGAAAGAATCACAAATGTATTCTCAAAATAAAGGAACTCCTCTGGCTATAATATGAGAGGATACCAACTCGAGCCAAGCTTTCCTCTCGTGTTACTGAACGCCTCCTTTTTGAAAAGTCTCTCACTTTAGTTTCAATTGAAAATTAAGGCAGCAGATAATGACAGCTTTGTTCATTTTGACCTAACAAGGAGCCTTTTAGGGGGCTCCCTTACAGATCCAGTCTTCCAGATGTTAACATCTGTAACCTGGTGACTCATTATGACTTCCTGAACTTAGCTAAGAAAAAAAAATTTAAGAGACAGCCACCTCATAAGATATTATTAAGAATTATGTAATTTATATGCCCAAGTCATCTTCATTTCCTTGCTGTGACTTGCTGTATCTCTCCCTACAACCACATATGGGGTTTATATTTACTCAACGTGACAGTAATGCATCCCTGCTGTGATTGCATAATAAACCCCACTAGATTAGCAGGGTTGTGTTTATTACATAGGGAGTCATTAGGCAAAACAAGCTGTATTTTATTTTCCCGCGTATTTCTATATACACTTTACAGTAGGAAACGACTCTAGAAATAGAAGACTGGAGTTTTCATTCTGCCTCGAACACTTACAAGTGAAATGACCTTGAGCAAATCCTTCAATCTTTCAGTGCCTCACTTTATATGACCAATGGTCATTGGGACCATCCATGCCTTAGAAGGGAAGTTGTGAAAATTAAGGACTTGACGCAGGACAGGATAATGCCTCATGCATTGTAAGCACTCAGTACCCATTCCCTGTTACTATTATTGCAAATATTGTTAACAGAGCTCTTTAAGATTAGTTAGCTCATTTAGTCTTCACAACTAATCTTCTACGTAAATGTTGTTATCCCCATTTTATAAAAAAGGAAGCCAAACAAATCTAGAGCTTCTCACTCTAAAAGGCTGTCTTTTTGTCTCAGTGTTCTAGGCGACACTGAAATATGTGGACGAATTTCGTGTCGATGATAAGCATTTGCTAACTTTAGCTTCATCATCTTTTAAAATTAAAGATATTTTAATGTCATCCAAAAAATTTCTTGGCAAACAAGTGCTCAATTTTATAATGCATTTCTATAGATAGAAAATGTGCCTGTATCTGTTTAGTCCCTATGATATCTTTTCTGCTTAGAATACAGACCTTTACTACCATAGATTAGAAAAAATGTTAAATTTTAGTACTGGGACTATCACACAGTATATCAATTCCTCCCTTTCCTTTTCCTCTCCAAATAAATATGTCTTCAATTTTTGATCGCTTAATCTCTTGAGAAGTTATTGCTTCGATCCCAGTTTTCAACTCCCAGATACACATGATTTCCTCTACCAATGTGGTCAATATGCTTTTCAAATCATTTTCAGCTCAGCCTCCTGAAAAGCCAATCAATCTCTAGGACTGTTTTTGTATATTATCCATATAGCAGACTTCTTGAAATTGTTTATGTTCTCATAGTAATGTAAGATTAGTCTGAAACACCATTTAATCATATTCACCTAAATATCAGTAATTACAGTCAACTTACCAACACACAGAGAAATAACCACAGCATATGAAGTTCTTCTGGAATCCTTTTAAGTACTGGCTTAGCCTGAGTCTGTGATTTAGGTTACTTTCCACTTCGTTTAAGAGCTAAACACAACCTAGTAAAGGAAAGGTCTTTGAAGTGAGAGGTGGTTGACCATTTCATACAGGGTATCCAATCCAGTTGAAAACATCTTGGAAATGTCTCAGGCTCCATCAGCAAGTGCTGGGAGATGACGTCACTGTGGGATTTCTACCGAACTTTATGTTCTGATAAACAATGCGGTGTTGGTGGCTGCCACTGGTGAATTCTTTTACTCTTGGGAGGTGCCAACAAAGTTCCTTACTCATTTTCAAGCCTTGTTTAAAGAGCAGGGGTAAGACAGAGGGAAAGACAGAAAGAGTTGGGAGTGGTCAGATGGCCACTGATAATAGGTGACCACCCAAGGAGGAAATAAAATCAGCGAGTGCTGAGAAGAATATTACGGTTTTGTTCAACTCCTCTGTGAGCATCGCATAGGAAAGTAAGTGGAGTTTCTTGGAAAATAAGCTGTTTCCAACTAACCACCACTTATCTCCTGTTTCAGTCTCCAGCCTACTAGAGAATTCAACAAGAAAACACTCTGTGATAGGATACAGATGGCAAGGTGTGATGCTTTTCTTAGGTCCATGCTTGCGCTCGAGAGGCCAGCAGGGCAGTCCAGTGGTGATGTCAGCCTTCCCCCAGGCAACAGCACCAGAGAGAGGACCAGCAGGTGGCTTTGCAAGCTTTACCCCTGAACGAAAGCCAGGAGAGCATATTGCTTGTCACCAAACTAGAAATAAAAATAATTCTGTCATATTTACAGAAATGAACACCTGCAAATGCCCTGCTTATTTAGTTGTTTCTGTTATGCTATGTTTTCCTATATTCAAGCTTTCATAGCAGAATGCATCTTGGTATTCTGAAGGTACCTCCCCCAACCCCCACCAAGGAAAATTACCTAAGCAATTGTTGCACGTAGAAAGGGATTTTCATTTTCTACAAGAAACAAGGCTAACAAGCCAATGCAAATAAATACTATGACATACCCCACAATGACATGCCTCACAATACTGTTCTAATGCTTTCAGAGAAAGTTTACACCAGTTTCCAAAAGCTCTATGAGGTTGCATGGACTTCAGAATTTGGAGGAATATTATTGAACCCCAAATAACAGCAATTTCTTTCTATTGTGTCCTCTACATCCCTTCCTAGTAGAAAAAAAAAGGTTCCAAATCCCCCTTATACCCTCAGTCCAACCTCTAATTTCAATATTCGCCCCCACTTGCTCTTCACAAAAACACCCCTGAAACAACAAAAAGTAAAATTTACTGAATCAGATGGGGAATATCCAGTTTATGCCTTTCTCCCCCCTACAATTCTACAGATGTGAAATGAGTATTGGTATTAGAACCCAATTCAGCAGCCATATGAGGGTTCGTCCACCATAGTTTATATAAGGTAGACCTTGCATTCAAGTTTTGACCAGCTAACACCTTTCACTTGGTCTCCTAGCTCCTTTCACTCCTCTACAGTTGGCCACCTCCAAGACTCCTTAAACCAAAAGTCCTTATTCCTCATATACGACTCTGGATAATGTAGAAAAGGGGAGCATGAGCCTAGAGGGGTGCTATATAAGGCACTAGGTGGCCCTGAGCCTCAAGTGGCTTGGGGCCAGGGAATAATTTTGAGTTGCAAGGTTCAATAGAGAAACTCTATAGCTTTGTTGGCTCTTACAAAACCAGGTCACAGCTGCCCGGCTTCCTAATTTGGTTTGATGTACTGTGAATTCCCAAGGGCATGACTCACTCTCTTATTCACATGTAAGTACGGGAACCATTCCAAACCAAAAATGAATCTGGGTTTATCTGTGACTTTAAATGCCCTCTACCACCCCACTGGGCAAATAATCTGGAGGTGAGTATCAGTAATTGTTTGCCATATCTGAGAGTAAGTATATGGTATTTTTCATCTTTTGGGGTTTGTGATTTCATTACTGTGAATGAATACATTAGGAATGTTGCATTGAAGATGGAGATCTGTAATAAAACCCTGAACCCCAAACCACTAACATACAAAAAGCCATGAAAGTAGAAAAATTAATTGCAAAATGTCTTAAGGAGCAGAGTCCCATGGCGAGTTATGTAATAGTGTTATTATCCATCTTTCTTGTTACATATTAAGCTCACGAGGATATTATAAATCACCTGGTTTTATAAGATTTGATGAGGCAGAAAGACTTTCCCTGTTGGTCATCAAATTAAGATGCAGTATGATTTTCCACTTTGCTCCAGCTCAGAATTTGGCTGTGTTCTATCTCCTGGTGATTTCCCAGAGCCAACCACTTCAGGGCGCTTGGGTCTCTGCCAGTGGCCATGGCACAGATGTTTTCAATAAAGGATGGAACCACCTTCTGGAAAATCTCCCTGCTTTACTAGAACTTGCAAGAGATATCAATGTTATAAGTATTTATTAAAAAGAGAGAAAAGAGAAAAAAACAAAACAAAAAAAACCTGAGTAGCCAGCGCAGTCCATGTTGTCTATGTCTCTTTTTTAACTTGCACAAAAATGTGATATTTCTCATGAAAAAGATTCAATGGCTACTAGATGCCAAATCCCACACTGTGCTGTATAGACAACAAGGGACTGAATTCCCTGCCCTGGAGGAGTTACATGGGTGCAGTATAACAGAGTTTAGACCAAACCAATCAAATAACCAAAACTAATCCATGAGGTGTGTGAAGATATTTGCATAATGTCACTTTAGATTTTAGAATATCTAAAAGCATAGAAAATTGAGGCTGAATTATCGTCTTACATATGGAATAACAATACAGGAGAAAGCTTCACAAACATGGGGACGTCACTCCATCTGTTGGTGACAATTAAAATCAAACTCAGGTCTTCTGGTGGCAACACCAGGTTTTTCCCCTGTGAACAGTGGTTTTCAAACTTTTTGAGTGGCAGAATCTTATCCAAAATTTCCAATAAATGAAAGAGAAAATTCTTTTATTAATATGAATATGTTTTCTTAATTTCAAAAGTATAACTCTTACTTATAGAGTCAACCAGTGAGAAAAATGAGACTGTTTGAATAACAGAAATTCAAAGGCTGCATAATGGATCATATGTGCAGTCTTATATCAAACCCTGCATGCAAAGTATTTCTGTATTTTATTTTTTCTGTAGTATGGAGGCAATCCTATTTCAAATGGAGAAGTAGCTTCAAATGGCAACTGTTTTAATAGTTTGTATGGCACTCTCAGGATATTATTTAATTAAACTGAACCAGACGCTGAAAGAAAAGAGGGGGAAAGTTTTCTGCTTTATAAATAAATCATTAAAAATATCTAACAAAATTATATTCCTTATTAAAGGAATTATGTTGCTGAAAGTTCAACTTAGAGTCACTGACAGTTTTCTCAGCCAGTTTGGATCTTTATTTCTGGAAGGAAATATTTTGCAAATTTATCTCACACCCTTATGATGTAATTTAAAAGCTCTTCAAATTATCTAGTTAGTGGACACCTCACTTTCTAACTTAGTTATATATTCATGGTTTTTCAATCAAATTTATTTCACTGCTGACTCCTTACAGTTTCCAGCCTGTCTAAATAATTGTGTTCTTGCTTTGCCAAACGGAGCAATTTTAAAAATCAGAGATAAAAAATCTCTGAGATTTTTATCTCGGAGATAAAAAATCAGCAAGATATGCAAACTGTGAAACCAGTTTTTTGAGAGATATTCCACAGGAGGAAACTGAACAAGTTTCCAAGGAAAATCAGCAGCAGTGTTGCTTTCAAAATGTTTAATTTATAAATATCTTATATTGGTTTTTGAACATTTTATATTAGTTTCTGAACTAACATTACTTCTATTGAATTCATACTCTTAGATTATTCTCTGAGTTACACTGTAATATCATAGCTCTAATTGTTTTTGCAATAGCAGCCTACTCATCTAATATACTGGTAAGCATACAGTTTAATGAGCTTTTCCTTAAAAAAAAAAAAAACGTGCTTCTTCTTCACATACACTATAACACATTTTGTTGACCTTTCCATTTTTCCTGTAACATTGTGTTAAATTTATCTGAGAACCTTATTTTTATGCTCACGTCGTTATGTTTTAAAATGAAGTTGTTAAGTTGGCAGAAAGTACTGAGCCACTGCACAAAATTTCACTGCCTAATATACTGTGAGAACTTGGGTGGGGTTTTTTTTATCACTGTAAAAGGTCAATACTTTAACTGGTGACTGGTAGCATTCAAGGCAATTTCCAGCCATCTCTAAGGAAGATCCTACTGCCTCTTCTTTCATTTTGCTCACTAGTAGCCTCATCTTGTAAGCAGAGGGACCCATTCATGCTGGGATATCAAATCCTTGTTCTATCCATATTCTCTTTTCCAATCCATCATCAAGTTTGCTTTCCAAACTTCTGATTTCAAAAAGTGACTTATTTCCAATGTAAGAGTTTTGCTACATCCTATTTTTTCATATAAATATAAATGTTAATTTCAGCGAACTTCAGCTCACAATAAGCTTATAGTAAACAAGAAAAGCAAAAAAGGACCTAGTGTTTCATGTGAGAGTAATAGCTGCAACTGCTTTGATCACACATGGCTACTGAGCCATGTGACACTCAGTCCAAACTAAAATTTGCTACAAGTCTAAAATCTACACTGGATTTCGAAGACTCTGTACCAAAGAAAATATTTTAAAATATCTCATCATTAATTTAACATTGAAATGAGACTATTTTAGATATGTTAGATTCAATGAAATATATGATTAAATATATTTCACCTCTTTCCTTTTTCCTGTTTGTTCCTTGTTTTTCTTTTCTGTTTCCTTTTCCTTTTTGAATGTGATGGCTAGAATATTTTCAAATCTCTGTGTGGCTTGCATTACATTTCTGAAGGACAGCACTGGTCTATGATATTCTATCATCAATATTCAGTCGCTGTTTTTTGCCATGCGCAGGACATGTGTTCAGCAAATGGGCCTGGATTTAATGGTATTTAATTGAGTGGAGCAACAGCTGCTGTAGTAAGGGAACTGCTGGGTGAATTTCAAAGGCATGCACAAGCAAAGGCGTGCAAATAATCAACGTTGCAGTCGACTACACGTGCATGAGAAGTTCAAATGCGAGGCCAGAGATGGCAGCAGATGCTGTATTCCTGACCTCAGAAGTAGCTCTCCAGTGATGTACGTTCAGATAGAACCTGTTAGCGAACCATTTAATTGTGCGTGATATTATGATTATGATATTATGATATTATGATATTATGATTTCACCGCTTAAAAATTACTGAAATTTTAATCAAATATTGGTACCCTCCCTGTGAATCCATATGGTTCAATAAGACCTGTCTGAAAATTCCTGCTTTCAGAAGAATCTTCCACAGATGCTGTGGTTTGGTTGATCAGTCAAACTGTACTTATCTACCTGGTTTTAGCTTTGCCCCTTTCCTCTTTGATTTAGATCAATGGTTCTCAAACTTTCCCATGCAGGAGAGTTGACCTGGACTGCTTATGTCCAGTGTCATCCCTGGCCCACCACCAGAGAGTGGGATTCAGTGGGTCTACAGGGCCTGGGACCTGGATTTTTAATAAGCTCCCACCCTGACACAATGGGCCTCCCCCTCCCACTGTTTCAGAAGCCCCGAGGAGGGCAGCACCCTGACACAATGGGCCTCCCCCTCCCACTGTTTGAGAAGCCCCGAGGAGGGCAGCATTCTGGCCATCATCAAGATCAAGAGCTTCATCTAAAAGACCTGTTGAAACACCGCCTTGAGGTCTTTGGGCTGGACCTTGAGATAGAATGCAGGGTCTGAGAAATGATGGCCAGTGTTTCTTACAAAAACATGGAGAAGATCAACAGGCATTTCAGTTGTCGCTGTTCAAAGTATTGGGGTTTTTAAATGCGCTTGTGAATTTAGGGATTGGATGTACAAATCATAAATCCTAGGGCTGGGGCCAAGCTCTGTCAGGTCACATATTGTGAGCCCATGCATGGGAAGCACCTGGACGGTGCCCAGCAGGACAGCATTCTGTCCTCTCTCCTTGTCCCCACGTGTGTGTTCATATGCTTGTGTGTGCATGCACACATGTGTGTAGTTGTGCATGCATGTGAATGTTCAGAAAGAGGAATCTCTGTCCATAGTGACATCTTGCCAGGTGTGGAGAGAAACTAAGATATTGTTTCATCAGGCATGCAAGTTATTGCTATCTAAAAATCTCCTTTCTGTCTTTCTGTGGCTTCCAAATTCTGTTGCTTCTCGCCATTCAACCTGTATCAATAATGAAAAGCAAGGTGCCAAGAGGAGAAGTTTCTGTTTGTAAGAAGCAAGCTACTAGTAGGACGTTTTTGAAATAGTGAGTTGAATGTCAACACTGGGTATTTCTTAACAGACTAACAGAGAAGTCCCCACAGGGCAGTGAAATGCCACATGAAACATGCAAAAAATATAAACCAAAACCAGTATTTTGTTATCATTGCACTGGATTATATTACAACCAGATGGAAAGTCTGGCCTCCCTTAGACTTTTCTGGACGTCGGTGATTTGTGTGTGTCCATCAATTTTAAATAGAATATACTTTTGAAAAGTTCTTATCTTGCGGAGGTAGAATGAGGTTTCAGTTCCAGACTATTTCTCTAAGCCACAGTCTATAACACAGAGGGCTATTCTGAGTCACACTATATATTTTTAAAAACTTCAGTTCATTTATAGAAGTGCAGTAGGTCTTATGGGCCATGAGATTAGATGTGTTTGTTTTTACTGATCAGAGAGGAAGAAATTTAGTTGATAGTATATTTGAACTATTTTTCTGAAATGTAAATGCTGGCAAGATGAGTAATGTTTCACAAAATTATTGAGAAACCCCCTTTTTGTTAAATTTCCAGCAACTCTGCATCTTATAAAAACCAGACACGCAAGTGTAATACTCAAATTTGTGTTCCTAATTTCAATCATTTTTCTTGAAGAGTCAGAAGAGGAAGTCTACAATATGAGGCAAACAAGAACTATCAGAATAAAATCAAATATTTTTAGAGATTGCGGGGTTGTGAGTGTTAAGGCACAGGGCTGAGGTCATAGAATTGGACCTGGTTGCAGGTTTCCTAACCCCAGGGCGGTGCAGAGGCAGACTCTTCGCTCAGCACTAGATTGTGCTCCAAAGAAAAGCATGAAACTGGAAAAGAGATTTTTAGGACCAGAGGGAGTTAAGGGATATCTAATCCAACTCACTCATTTTGCCAAAGAGGAAGCTAAGGCTCATGGAGGCTGTGAAATTTGCCCCAAGCCGTGTAAGTTATTTTTCACAGAGCTGATGCTAGAAGCCAGATCTCCTCATTCTCAGTAAATGTGTTTCTCTTTTTCCACCATTTCCCAAGGTAATGTCAAAGGACCCAGGGAGCATCTCATACGTTCACATTCCTGGGTCATCTTCTTCTCCTCTCAGCGCAGAGCCTGGGAGTGCCCATCTTAAACATATTCGATCACTTTTATGGCAACTAAAGTTTGAGAATCAGTACATCTTATTATAACTTTTATTTTTAGAGAAAAATACAAACCTTTATATCAAGTGAATATATAAAGTAAAATATATGTAGAGATAGGCAATTTGGAAAACTGATCCAAATTCAGGGAGATGAATGAGGAGAACCTTCCAGAGAAAAACAGGTGAACGAACCAGTGAAGTGTGAGGTTCTTGTCCATTAGTGAGGTTAGGTGAGGTAAGAGTTCCTTCTGGATGACGGAATGGAAGTGGAAGTGAACAAGGCAAATATATAAAATATTATATATATACTATTACACCAGAGGGTCCTAGGGACCATTCTGGGAACTGAGGGAAAAGTAAGATTGCTTAGACAGTGATTCCCAATGGGATAATCATTACTATGGAACTGCTAAGTTTTCGTCTTACTAGAAGCTTTGGAGTCTTACAAGCTTTATTGGTAATGAAATGAAAACCATAATAGACTATTCAAATGCATGGTGGTTACTTCTTTTTGTCGGGGATTTCATTCAACAATTTTTTTTTTGCTATCTAGGTCTGGTTGGGGATCCAAAGAGGAGAAATGTTCCCAACCCTTAAAGACCTGAAAATCTAAATGGGGATAAAAAACTCCAACTTAAAAACACTGTTTATGAAGATGAGTATGCATACAATAAGAATAATGCCAAATGGCAGGAAGATTTGGAAAGGGAAAAGTCACATTTCATTCATCAACAAATAGTTTAATTCAAAAAAAATGTAAAGGATAAAACCATAAGATGAACGTGAGAATTATTAGTTAAAAATTGCAAATGGTTAGGTTTAAATTGCTCTTAAATTTTTAGCTGTATGTCCATTATATGTTATATCTGTCCTGAAACATATTAGTGTACATTGATTCAGGAAAAAAAAAAGAATTTAGTCTTGATGCTTATGATTGTGAAGTTTTTCTTTTAATAAAACAAAACTTCAAATGCCAACAGACATTTGCAACTCACGTCTCTGTATTTTTGTGGTAAACGGAGGCCCAGATTAAACCAATGCACTGACATTGGAGTCTGTTCTTTCCCATGATGCCTTTGGGTCCTAAGAACAAACAACAAACTGACAATGCATCTGGCTTACTTTACTGTCCACCACAAAAGTTTTTGTGCTCCAGCAAGACAGAGACTCTGCTATTAACAAAGTGGTCAGAGTTGTCGTTATTTGTTTGTCGGTTTTTACAAACCCAACTTTCTCACACCCTGGGCCCAGCACTCTTCTGTCTGCCCCCTGGATTCCTGGGTACTTTTGTGGCTGTGCTTCTCCTCTTGTATTAGGATCACACGTCCTTCTACCCCAGCTTCCTTCTTCATTCAACACCTATTTACTAAGCACCTGTTAAGTCCAAGACACTGTGGAAAAGCATCAGGAAAGTAGCTGAAAAGAAGCCAGGGGTTTCCCTGACCTTCACTGGGAAAGCGCACAAGTGTGACTAATGCCTCAGTAGCTGTCTGTCCCTGAAGCTGAGAAGGTCTGCAGAAGAGGCCTGCGGAGGTTCCGGAAGGGCTCCGGAGGAGAACAGGTGACGGCCAAGCTGTGAGGGGAAGGGTGCGGAGGAGCCCCTTGCTGAAGGTGCAGGGCCTAGAAGAAAGAGAGAGAGAAGCAGGACCTTGGAAAGGCAGCTTGGCAAGCCTGGGGCATTGAGAGTCTGAGGGGAAAGAGCCTGAAAGGTCTCCATGCCAGACATAGAATTCTGGATTGTTTTCAGGGAAAATGGGGAGCCTTTAAAGGCCTCAGATGGTATAGCTCTTGCAGGCCACTGTGTGACACTTAGAATGGGGGGGGAGGTGGCAGAACCTGGAAGAAATGATTCATTAGGCAGCTGGGCAATAATGCGAGGGCAGAATGAGAGTGCTGCAGGAACCCAGCCGCTGGCCTTGGATCAGGGTCAGGTAGTGGGACTTAGAGAAGCAGAAGCAGCTGAACGTGAATATTCATTAAGTTGCTTTGAGGCTAAAGGGAGGTAGGAGCGCAATGCAGGGAGAGAAAGGGAGAAGTCAAGTAAGACACCTAGGATTCTGGCATGTGTAACTAAGCTAGCACATGGAAAAACCAAGGATGTTGTAAAATTGTTTTCAAGATAGCCAGCTTCCAGCTACTCAATGGTGCGTGCATGGCCAAGACTGCAATATACATTTATTATTCACCATAGTAAAATTTCTAGGGCTTCTTGGATTTATATTTGTAATTGAAAGTTTGTGTTATATTTCATTTTTAAGGCATCATTTGCCAGAACTCTTTCACTTTATTATTCTGATCACTGAAATAGATTCCTTATGAGGAAGCATGCTTGCCAACTCACCTAACAACATATTTGAAACATCAGTCGTTAACAGGTTGGCTAAAATTTTATCTTGTTAAAATTGGCCTTACCTTAAAGTGTTTGTACCTTAAAGATCAGAAAAGATATTCATTTTCTTTTAGGGGAAAGTACAAACCACATATATATCTAAACTTTGGAAATAAAGTCAAGACCAGTAATTATTTCACACAACTAGTTCATATGCCCAATAAGTGGTCAACTTGGAGATACCCAAACAAAAAACGTCATTTTGAATCAAGTTCCATAATTTTCCTCCTTTATTTATCAACTTTAAGTTTTCTCTTTAAAATAATATCCTTTGATTATCTGATGCAAGTTACAGTATTTGATAGTGTCTGAAGAGGTTTGAACGGATGACACTGAAAATGTTATCCAATAGTCGGATCATTAGTTATGAAAACAAACAAAAAAATTTACTCTTGGGGTTTATATGAAGAAATGTCTCACTAGCTAAAGAGCTCTGAGAGAATGTTGGCATCAGTAAAAGGGAAAGGGATGAGTGGCAGCAGGCCAAGAAAGCAACTGAGTATTACTTCCTTCATGCCAAAAGTTTAATATTTTCATTTGTAATAAATGAGTAACAGTGATCACAATTTTTCCTGGAATAATAATAAAAAAATATATGACAGGAAGTGTTGTTAAAAGGGAATGTCTCCTCCCTTCATAACTTCAAAATCAATAGACATATTTCAACATGAAGAACATAATTCCACAGTGATTCCAGCACTATGTCCTACGTATTATTTTTTGAACCATTTTTGAGGTTTCAATTGAAGGAATTAGGCTAGGTTTAACACCTTTGAGGATATATTTGTGTGCCGCTGTGTTTATTTGGGTTGGGAGAGTGAGCTGTGTATGAACATGTACATATGAACAAAAGTAGAGATGTATACTTACCTTAAAAGATTTGTAGACTAAGGCAGAATACAAACAAGATTTAAAAAAAAAAAAAAGATGGTTGTCAAATATTTTTCATGACTTATACGCACAAACACACACATGTATGTGCGCACAAACACACATTTTTCCTGAGGTTGAGTAGGATATAGAAACGATGTAGATGTGGATTCAAGCCATAAGGAATAGAAAGGGTGATGAAGGTGTGAAGTGGAAAGTGAAAAGAGACTAAAAGAATTACAGGAAATTCAGAGAAGGAAAAGTTTAGTTGGTGTTCAAGGAAAAGGTTAAGTTAGGGTCAAAATCAAGAAATCTCCTTCAGGCAGTGCCTTGAATGATAGGGATAATTTCAGCATAATGGAGAAGGGGTGTTAAACATTGAAAGTAGGATGTATGTAAAGAGAGAGAAAGATAAACCCCTGGTTACAAACATATATACAACAGCACTATTGAGCCAGGGACTTGGCTGATAATATCTAATCCTCACAATGGCCCTGGGAGGTCGACAGGCTTTATCCATATTTTAGAGGTGAGGAATCTGGTCGGGAAAGTCTCCTGAGACCACCCCTGCACTGCTGGACAACGAAGCCCAACCTCTCTGCATTCCCTTCTTTACACCTCCTCACACGGAGGGAGTGGCAAAGCTTCCCTGTGGGGGGAGGTGAGGGGGTACCCCCTATAGCTAGGAGAGTGAAGGGTTTCCTCTTTTGTTGATTTGACCTGATGAAGGTCAGAGTGGAAGGGGATAATGGTCATTGACGGCGTGTATTGTACACTTCCAGTGTGCCAGGGCCTGGGCTAAGAACTTCATTTAATCTCATCACGATACTACATTGTCTTTGGTTTCTAGGCTCGAGGAAACAGAGGCTTAGAGAGAAAGAATAAGCACATTTCCAAGGTCAGAGAGCTTGGGAATCAGAGTCACTGCTGGTTGACTCCAGAAAAGAGCCTCAGCCTTTAAGTACCAAACTACAGTACACAAGAAATCATAGTTATGGCCTAGACGTAATGTGTGCGTGTGTGTTTACGGGTAAATATGGATAGGTGTGTATGTGTATATATACACACATGCAATCCACACACGCAATACACACACAAATACAGTTCAGATCAGCCAGTGATCTCCAGAGATGTTTGTGCTGACATTTCTGAGTTTAATAGAATATGTTCATCTAATGATTGCTTTTCCTCAGAATGTGGTCTTTTCTTCAGTTATTCATTCCTTCAGGAGCATTTATTGGGCACCTACTTTATGTCAAACTTCTGCTAGATACCAGGTTTAAAAGCAGAGACAAGCCCCGCCCTTGAATAGCCCAGTCTTGAAACTTAAAACTGATAAACCGATAAATTAAGTCTATATGCATTGCTTTATTTCCAAGGTATTTGCTTTTATTGTTTGCAATTTCTTTCTTACTTTGCTAAGAACACATAGAGAAAATAGTTTTAAATCTTGGATTGAAAAGAAACCTAACACTAGTTTACCAACCATTAGTTAAGTGATGACCCTTATTAGTTGTTACATGTCAAATTACAACGTCAGTTTCACAAGTATTCTTACTGGGAAGGTAGTTAAGTATGGTCTTCAGGATTCCTCAATTTCACTAACACCTTCCAAGGATCTAGTCTTCATCTTGTGGCCAATAATTTGTATTCATTTTTTTTTAAAGCGCTTCTTCTAAATTTTATAAAGTTTAGGCTCCACAAGAACCAAATCTCCCCCTGATCAATATTAAAAATTTAAAGACAATTCAATGGTTTGGAAATTGACGACACAGACCACACAAAAAAAACAAAGAACTACTTCTTTCTGATCTCTCGGGATACTCACCTCTTTGAGATATTTATATTTATATTTTAATTGCTTTTTTAGGTGCTAACACTAGAGCATAAGAACTAATAAGAACTAAAAGTCAAACCAGTGATTACATCTTACATCTGTAAGGCTTCAGAGGGTCTTGAGACAAGGAACTCATTAGAATGAACTATCAACAACCCCACACCTACTACTGCAGCTAATTCCCAAGTGTTCTTTATACGTTATTTCTTCTCAGACACGTGAAACACTTTGCTGGTTTATCCCTTGAAGCTTATGCTAATGAAATAGAATATGCCTTCAGTTGCATTTCCCAAGATTTGAAGCCAATTTTGTTTTATGTTGGTAATATTTGTCAGTAGAAAGAACTGATGGTTGAAAAAATATTATTCTTGCTTTCCAGTGAAAATTATCTTTCAAAAGCAAAATACCAGGAGAAACTTTTGTCTTAAAAGCACTCCTAATAGATTCACTGCACAACTCCATGAGAACTGCATTCCATCTTCATGGAATAATGGTATCAAAACTTGATAATTTGAGCTTATTTAATTTTTAAGTATAATTTCATTCATGTATTCCCCTCCTTTAATGTGATTTTTCACTGTCTCACTTTTCTCCTTGATTACCATGGAGTAATGAACGGATCTGGTATATTTTTGTCCCAAATCATTCACATGTTCTTTTAATCAATACTTATCAAGAGCTGATGGTGAGACAATGCTGATCTAAGAGCTTGGGATGACTGTGAACTAAACAGAAAGTCTCTGTTAGGAAGGGAGACCCTATCAGGACAGGATATCCAAGAGGAAATGGCTTTCAAATATTGCTGTTATTGAAATGTGTCATGGAGCTTAATAAGTTATACCAAACCAGAATGTAACTATTAGCAAAATATACACTTCTTTTCATTTTCACTTTTAGCTTATAAAAGCTGTCAGTCATGTTTCCAAGATATTGGCTTTCCTAGCTCTATCTTGGGCTGGCCATTGATTAGTGGTAGAATTTACAGAAATCTCCTTGCTGAAGCCACATCTATGTCTCGGAGCTGTCTGCGTGGAGATGGTCAATACTCTTTGACTAGCAATAGTTTCTTGATCGTCTAACAGGAACATCTGGAGCTTTGACCTCACGGTTAGTTATACAACAAGCTCTTATCCTTTTGGAAAAGTGTTTGTTCCTTTGTGGCTCAGAGACCCTGTGTTTGCACGTTAGACTTCATGTTCTGGAAGTCATTTTCTCTAGCACTGGGGTTATTTAATTCCAAGGACTGGTTTGAGTTTCTTTTAAAACTATAAGTGTATAGGATTACATGTAATTGTTGGTTTATGTACAGGAGCATTACTGCACCAAGATGCAAGGAACACAGCATAAATACTCCTTTGTATTGAGTAAATATTCATTCAGTTACAGGCTGGCTGGGGGCCCATGCATCTGAATCATGACATCTGTACAAAGATTTGGAGAAATTGCTGATAGGATCTATTAAGTTTCTGCAGTCTGTTGGGTCTTAAAAGGTAGCTTAAAAATTACAAGGTGAACCAAGAAGCCCAATGTTTAAAGCTTGGATTCTTCAACCGGTTGGCTGGAGTTTAGAGATTGTAATATATCTGTTGGCAGCACACAGGTCAGGCAAAAAGACAGTTGTTCCCAGGACCTACTGTGTGTCTGCCTTCTGGGGTCACAGCAAGACTGGAACACTGATGCATGTTATGTAGGGCTGAAGAGTAGAAGCCTGGAGTTCCGCTCTGACTCAAATTTCCCTCTGAAGTTAACAATCCAGTGAAGGATTGATTACTGTAGAGTACTGCTGACCTAGGGGTTTCCGAGGAGGAGGGAAAGACTCCTATTCCAAGTCCCTAGCTCCCCCCATTTTCTGAGATCCAGGAGTTGACTGTTAATCACCCCTTTTGGGGTATATCAACCTTCACTGTGTGCCTGATTTGGAAGGCCATGGTCTTGCTAATACATTCATGTTCGGCTTGAATAGTTGACAAATAACATTCTCATTTCTATGCTCTGCTCTTCATAATGGTCACGTGGACTACTTAATAGCAGGAAATCTGATCATGAACACCTTGAATGAGATAATATATGTGGAGAGTCAGAGAGGTGAACAGTTCTGCTGGTGCTCCCATTGTCACTGATGGCCAACTAATAGGGATAATTTATTTAAATACTCAGTGATAAGTTGGGGTTTCACTAAGGATATTGCCAAGTGCGATGAAGAGCATGTTTGGTCAGTAAACATGGCTGCTGTATGGTGTTTTTAAAATGTTTTGAACACTTTGAGGATCTCTCTACTGCCTTGGGCAGGTGACTTGTGACTTTGTTCAGCTCCATGGCCTACAGAATCCAAGTCTGTGTCCAGTCTCTGAATGGAGTCCTGTAGAGCTGGATGATCTGGTCCCTGCAGAATTCCCCAGTCTCATGTCTCTCCACTTCCAGTTGCCCTGATGATCAGGGGATCATCCATTCTTAACTTAAGATCAGCCATTCTTAACTTGCTCCATTTCCTCAATCACTTTCAAGCTTTTGCACCTACAGATTGTGGTACATAGAACAAACACTCAACAGTTTATCTTGTGCCTTCTACTTCAACTTAAGACTTGTTTAATATTAATTCTTCTCTGCCCTACCCAATAAGAATGCATCATTCAGGAACTCTTTCACATCCATGAGGAGGTGGTCAGTGTGTTCAATCACCTAAGAGGACCCTCCTCTTCCCTCAAATTATTTGAATTATTTCCCTTTCCTCAATGCCTAAGATAAGGGTGTATCAAAAAGTAGGCATGGTTAAAGGTCCCCAGGCATCAGTGCAGTATGCAGACAGCCTGTGGAAGCCTTCCAGTGTCAACATTTTCACAACATGCAAAGTCTGCTTAATCTTTCTTCATTTGGACATTGATAATTCTTACAAGAATTATTTTAGAATAATGCAATCAAAATTAATTAAGCGTAATGGGCTAATTATAGATCTGTCAGAACCTAACATAGAGAGAGTCCTCAGTGAAGTTCTGATGAATGAATATTTTGAATGAAATATTCTATACAAATGAGACTTTCCTTTAGACCACCAACACCTTCTCTTTCAGGAACTGTAACTCATTGTGTAGTTAGGATTGATCCAGCTCCCAACCACAGCTATTGGTTGGGCGCCCCGTATAGTGGGCACTGCAGACTTCCCTACCTCTCACTTTGTTTACTTCAGGGGCTTGGGATTGCCCAGGGCAATGGCACAATGTGCAGCTTCAAGAGCCAACATGTAGTAGCACCAGATGGCAGTTGAAAAAGCCCTGGGTTTCCTGGTTTCTCTGCTACCAAATAAATATATCTTCTTGGAAATAATAATGGCTGAAATGTCTTGGTACCTAGTACAATTCTGGTGCTTTGCACCTATTAACTCATTCAATTCTCATGGGAGCCCATGAGGTAGGTGATTTTGCCATCACCATTTTGCATAAGGGGAAATTGATGCAAATAACTATGGAGTTGACTTGCTAGGGTGACACATTTGCAAATATTACAGTGTGATTTGAACCCAGGCAGGCTGGATGAAAAGCTCACACTGATCATCCAAAGACCCTTAGGACCTTGTTTGTTTGCTACATCTATAAAATGACTCAATTGGCCATAGTGGTCTCTAAGACCCGTTCCAGTTTATTCATGTGAATTTCTGATACTGAAGCTACCTGTGCATGCTATAAACCCTCACCTGTTCTCTCTTCCTTCTCCTACATTCTTTCTGATTTGGCCTTTGCATTACACTCTGCTGCCTTTCCCCATCTCTCGGCTACTAAATTACCCAGTCCTGAACTCAACCCTTCAACCTTCCCCTGCCAACTCTTCTGCCCTAGATCTTTGACTGTACAGATTACTTTCTAAAGACCAGGGCTATCCATCCTAGAAGGAGCTACCTTTCTACTCTCATAAAACCCAGTGGTAAACATGGGATTTGTATCTCATACACAGTACCAGCAAATGGCCCTGTCCTACTTCTACCCCTTGCCTTCCACAAAACAACTATCTCACCATGGGCTTGGATGATGGGTAGATTATAAAATACACTACATTATTTCAGTAGAGGGGTGGGAATGGTTACTCCTGCTTTTCTACAATAAGGTTCAAAAAGATAAATTAATGTGCCCAAAATTACACAGCTAGTAAGGGACAGATTTTGAATTTGAACCTAGATATTCTAAGTTCTTTCTACTATATGCCTCAGTCTGTCTATCCTCTTTCTGTACTGCTTCCTGCTTCCTCTACTATAATCTATGGACTTATATGTCAGTTCAATGTATATGGTTTTAATTATTTGCTTTCAGAGAAGTGTCTTTGTCTCTGAAAACCTAGCTATGGCTAGTTGCTAACATTTGAGGCTCTGATACGATTAGTAAAAGATGAAATTGTATTTCCAATTTCTGATGATATCTTCCTCTGTTTATCAGGATTTGTGGCATATGTATGTATTTGTATCTGATATGTGGAGTCTCTGAGTCTATGCCAGAATTATTCCCAGGTGCCGTGGACAGAGATACCTACTCAGTTTCTATAACTGGGTGCATTAGAAAGATACCCTGTTGTATTCCACATGCCATCAGCCTCCGAGGGTACTGATTCTGCTAAAATTGTGCTATAAATCCAATAGTCATTATTTTACGCAGCGAAAAATGTGGTTTTCAATGTGTGCAATGGAAGAGTAAAAGCGGTGCATGGTGAGAAGTTGCATAAGCTGAGGAGCGAGTCCGAAGACCAGTGGCTCCACCTGGACTCCGCGTGACTCCAAATCTCCCAAGGGCAAAGCGGAGGTTGGAGATACAGCCTTTCTAATGACCCCTGTTGGCAAGAACCAAAAGGACAAAAAACACAATTCATTCTGGCTGTTTGTTCAATGACTTTAAAAAAAAAGTTACTCTTGGGCTGAAACCAGGTTTTCCAAGTTTTGGTTAATAATAAGTAGTTTTCAAACATTTAAAAATAAGACTATGTAATAAAATGCTGAGAGACTCTCCGGAGACTGCCTCTGCTGGCCCTTCTCTAATAGGAAGCATACGCCATTGAGCTAACATTTTGTTCTTTGACTAAAGAAGAAAACAAAGCTGTTAAAAGCTGGTAGACTCATTTTCCAACAGCAATAACATTAATAGCTTTCAAGTCACAGCTAACCATAGCTAATTAAAGGCTTATGAGGATGGCCCTTCCGGAAGGGTCACCTCAGGTTATGGAGCCCACAGATTTGCTGTGACTATTGGCAACAAAGGATTTGTTAAGAATTGCTGCTCAGCTCTGGGTGATTATCTTTTTTTTTTTCTTCTGCTGGTGTGTCTCTTATTTTGACTGGCCGAGATTGGGTCGGACGAGGAGGCCTTGATTGAAAAGCATTGCCAGGTCGTTGCTGGAGACCTACACTGACAGTTTGTTGAAAACTTATTAGTTTGACGTTTTAACAGCCTGCAATGGGAGGGAAATATGTTCTTTCACTGGAAAAGCTCAGGAAGGAAAACATGAGCTTGAGCTGAAATCAGCCCCCTTTCCAAATCTGCTGTCCTCTGGTGACAGAGCGCCAAGGGCTGCCACAGTGTATGAGATTAAAGCCTGGCTATGCCACCCACAGAGCAGACAGGACTGCAGAAAAGAACATGGCCTTGGGCCACTGTAAAGTAGGGGACCCTGAAATGCATCCTCCAGGAGCTGGGGAAACTGTGATGTGCTCAGCACGAGGTGCTAATGGGTTGAACAGCAGAGAAGTCTGCCTCACATAAGGTTTCAACAGGAAGGTTAGCTGGAATTCTTTCAGTCATAGCCATTCTGTGAAAATAATCTAAGAAAAAGGAATAAGCAACATCTCAGGCATGATACCTTCTTTAAGTTAGAAAAGGGTAAAAAGATGGCAGCCAATACTGTTGGTGAGAAATACCTGTTGCCATTTGCCCTGTAATTATGTATTGCAATGCTAGAAATTTTCATTGAGCAGTCCAGCTCTTCAAAACAAGCCCAGTCTCTGGTATAGCCCAGAAATGATTTATTTTCATCACCACTTGGTTCCTATTTTGCTTCAGTCTCATCTGTGACTACCCCTTTGATAAGCTCTCGACCCTGACTTGCCCTAACACTGAAAGAGGCTATTACAGGATCCCAACAAGACCTTGCATAGGCAGCCTCCTTGGCCTAGAAAGGACCCTCTTTTTTTTTGCCAGCCAGCTCCTTTCTATCCTTTGGACTCAGGTCTGGTCATCTCTCTTTAGAAGTCTTCTCCAATAGCCTCAGACTGGGGGGGGGGGGGTGCCCCATTGATGGGGCCCCATAGCCTCCTGTATTTCTGACTCTAGACTCAACTATCAACTTTCTGAAGACAGAACCTAACTTGAGACTCATTCGATTTTGTATCCACACTCATGGTACAGTGTCAATAGAGAGTGGACACTCAATAATATTGCCTTCTTGATTGTTCATTCATTCATTCATTCAATAGATATTAATGGAGATCCAAATTTCTGGGCCCTTAACAGATGCTATCTAAAACATTTTCCCTCCAAGGCTACACACCTAAAACATTTTCCCTCCAAGACTATCTTCTAGAGTTTTCTAGGTCTGGCTTTAACTAGTGTCAAACATGTCTCTCTTGGGAGAAAATGTGAGATGGGAAGTGACCCAGGTGTTTCTAAATGTTTTCTCAATGTAAAGTTTCCCCCTTCACCACCCCATTGCAGTTCTAAGCCATAGGGCTGCTTCCGTGACCGTACTTACTGGTGTGTATACAAAAATGTCCAGAAATGCAATCTCTTCCCAAACTACCCCAGGGAGTCTCTGATTCACTTTAAAACTGATGTGCATACCTAAATGCCCAGAAAAATAATCTCAGATTTCAAGTATATCCCACAAAACTGCAGTAAAGAATTATTCATCCGTTTGTTCATTTAATTTGCATTTTGAGTGCCCATTATGCATTAGCTACTTACCCCTTAGATATCCAAGTATGAGCCAAAAAAACCTGATGCAATTCCAACTAGTACATCAGCATACAGACATGTGCCTTGCTTACTAGAAAATTCACTTGAGGAATTCATGTATTGCAAACTTGAAGAACCGAGGTACTCAGAGATAGAGTGAGGGTGGGTAAGAGGGCAATCTGTGCTGAAGACTTGCCCCTTCTTTGATTGCTCTGGCACAAATTAGGTGCACTTCAAACTTCCACCAAACTCCAGCAACAGCTCAAAGGTCTGACCAGGCTTAATACTTTTTCAAGCTCAGGAAACTCAGTTTTGATGTTTTTTCCAAAAACCAGTCCAGTCATATGTCAATTTTGTTTCGTGTTTTAATGATCTGTCAAGAACAGTCATTAGGATGGGTTTTTCTGCATTTCTGCTGCAGCACTTCAAAATGCAGTCACAGCTTCAAGGATGTTAAAGGACAGTTGCACCAATAGCTTTCTACCCTTTGGATTAATGTCATGGTGATGTGTTCTACAAGTCACAATTCCCTTAATGCCTTATGGTTCTCCACTTTCAATTGTGGCCCACCAGCAGCTTCTGTAGTGAGGCAATTTTGCAGTATTGTTTTGAGAGTCATTCCTGGAATCCCAGTCTAGAGCCTGCAATTTCAAAGATTTATAATTCCCCTTGTTAGGCTTAAAATAATTTTAAAGCTATACAGGTGGGAAGGAAATAATTTAAAATCATAGTCTATTAATTATTTTTGGAAAATATTTAACATTACCTCCTTGGGGCAAACCTCAAAGCAACAAGGACTTCTGTCTCAGCCTTCGTTTATTTGTTGATGTTTCCTCCCATTCAAAGATATCAAGACAGCTGCCCCTTAAAATTACTTAAATGTAGTTTGTTAAATTGCATATAATGTCAATTTTTCCCAACTAATTTTTTGATGAAAGTAACATAAAAATATAGTTTATGTGAGAGAAATATATGTTATTGCACATTTTGTTGGAGAAAATAAGAATTGGCAACCAATTTGTGAAACATTTTGACTTTTTGAATTAGAAATATTCCTTCATTTCTTGTCTTAAATAATGATGTAGAGATTCTATTAAAGCTTTAGATTGTATGACCTAGACATTAATTTTTATTTTTTATATTGCAGTCTAATACACAATAATTTAAATCAATACATTACAGTTCTTAATGAATTAGAAACTAGATTTACAATGATACTCTGAGGTAGATATCATTACCTTGATAGATAGAAGGAGAGAAAGGAGGTTTGACAAACTAAATGAGTAGTCCATGGTGGTACAGTAGGTAAGTAGAAGCAGCAACAGGATTTGAACTCAGTTCAGTCTGATTCCTAATAAGTGGCAACTCTTTAAAAAAAAGCCAGAGATTTGTGGATGATAGAAGGGTATAATGAAATATATGACGAGATACTCTACTTGACCAAGGCAATGCCAAGAGGCCAAGAGTAGCTAATATTGAGGAATCTAGGGGTGTTTGTCAAGCACCAGGTAAACTGGCAGCATTGATCCTCTCATTCATTTGGAGGGGAGTGTCCATAGTAAATGGAACTCTCTGTGCCTCAATGTACTCCTCTATCAGAGTATAATTAGAGTTTGAGGTGATAGATATACAGAACTTGGAACAATGCTTAGCATATGTCGTAAGGTCAATAAATGCTACCATCATTACCTACTTTACACATATTTTTTGAGGTGTGTGTGAGGCACGAGGGTTACAGTGACAAGTGTTAGGGACACTGACAATGGAACATTTTGACTCCTGAAGGTCTATGCGGGCAACAGACATCACATGCAAGGATCCGTATGCAACATGTCCTGCATCTATGGGAAGGAGCGCATGCAGGAGGATCTCTTTGTAACAGGGCTACAGTCCTGGATGGGGATTCAAGAACTATGTCCTAGTACTTGAGGGTCAGTGTTGGCTGGGAGAGTTGGGCAAGGTAGCTTTTTCCTAATAGTTTAGGCACAGACAACCAAAAAATAGAGGGGTCCCTAAGGAGAGGCAGGATCCTGAGAACCGGACAGAAAGCTGGTCGTCAGGACCAGTCACAAAGTCAGGGTCACCCAGTAGTGGGGGTGTCTGGATAGGGAGTCTCAGCATGCATGACCAGGAAGAGCTGGGTCTCCAGCAGGGGCTCCATGGCTTCAACAGAGAGGAAGGAGAACTATAATACCTGAGAACCCAACAGAGCCCCAGACCTCTCAATGGCAGATACTGCAGCTTCCTGAGTCTTAGACCTCATGGCTTAGCACAATGAATCTCCTAATCTAGGCCATCACCCTGGGCTGCCCAGCAGGCAGGAGCTGGCAGTGAAGGTTCTGTGAACACTGGGCATCAATGGAGAAAAGCACTGAAGAGAATGCATTTCTTTCAAGACCAGGGAGCGATCAGATTCCCTTCTGGGCATTGCTTTACAATCAGTTGCCACCACCAGGTCACTTTACAAAGCAGAGAAGTTAAAGAATTCGAGGTGCCCAGGCTACTTCCCAGCCTCCAGGAGACAGGCCAGACAAGGACTGCACCCTCATCCTCGGAAGGGCCCCTTACCAATCCCTGCTGCTCTATGATTAATTTGTCTGGTCAGTGAGCCCAAGAGGCTAAGACTGATAAGGAAGGCATGCTTCACGGCAGTTCCCGAAACTGACCAAGAATTTGTTCAAGGCCAGCAATGAGAGCGTGACCTCACAACAAAACCTCTGTCCACACTGCTGGCCTGCTGAGGGCACATGGAAGACTGTCTTGGGTTTCAGGCAGCCATGGAAGGTCCTGCGCTCTCTACCCTCCAGTCCTGGAAGCCCCTACAACAAAAGAAGGAAAGCTCCTCTCCAGAACATCTAGACTTTGTCTGTAAAAAAGGATAAGGGAGGGAGCACATTGGAGTTAGACCAGTGTGGTAATCAAGTATAAGACAATTAGGACCCAGATCTAGGGCCTTCTAGATCTTTGTTTTGTCAGGAAGCTGAGAGCATCTCAAAAACCTCTGATCTATCATTTAAAGATATTATTAATTCTTTTGGGTCATAAACATACCACTTTGAAAAGCGGATGTTCTAGTTGTAAAAAGCTACTGGAATGCAATATGCCAGAAACAGAATGGCTTTTAGAAAGGGGAGTTGATTAAGTTGTAAGTTTACAGTTCTAAGGCTGTGAAAAAGTCCAAATTAAGCATCAACAAGAGGTTACCTTCATTCAAGAAAGGCCAGTGAAGTTTGGCTTCTCTTCCAGCTGGGGAAGGGCGCATGGTGACATCTGCTTTTTTTTTTTTTTATTTCATGAAGCTCCCCCCGAAACATTTTCCTTCTTCATCTCTAAAGGTCTGTGGCTGTGTGGACTCTGTTAGTACTGGTTGCTCTTTCCAAAATTGTTCCCTCTTTTTTAAAGGTTTCCAATAAATTAATCAAGACCCACCGGGAATGGGTGGAGTTGTGACTCTACCCAATCAAAGGTCACACCTATAATTGGGCAAATCAAAACTCCATGGAGGAATCTAATCAAAAGCTTCCACATACAATATTGAATCAGGATTAAAAGAGAGCTGCTCCCACAAGATTGGATCAGGATTAAATCATGGCTATTCTAGGGTACATAATACTTTCAAACTAGCACAACCAGTAATGCAGCAAATGGTCCCCTTGGCAATTGGACAGGGCTTAACCTCTGTCAAAACACAAGCAAAACATGATCAGACAGTAGGATCAGACACCAGAGGTCGTTAACCCTTGTATTTGCTCTCTAATTTGATTTTGTGGCTTATGTTAACATCCCCTGTTAGTCATGAAGAAACAAAGCATGAAGACATTAAGTAGCATAGCGAAACATCACGCGAGTTCAGCAGTGTAGCTGGAGAAAGAAAAAATTCATGGTACAGATTCTCCATCTCATATCCAATATTCCCTTGCAACCTTCATGTTCACCCACCCTCCCTCCTCTCCGGTCCAACCCAGGGGCTCACCAAAGCAATATTTTACTTTTGCATGTCCCTGGGCCACTTGTCCATAACCATGTGCACAATGTAAGTTCTAAAAAACACAAAAAATCGGTTGATTTGACTGTCCCTGAGTCAGCCTTTCGCCTCTCAACCTGCCCCTCTTCATTCCAGGGGATTTATAATTAGGTATGAACAACGTGAATTTTCACACCCAGAAATAATTTTTCTAGAAATTACTATGCCCTATAATACATTAAATGTATGTGCAATAAAGATAGAATAAAGATAGGCTGGGGTAGAATTAACCAAGCTGGGAACAGGGGAAGAAAGAAGAAACTAAGTGAAACTCAAATGACCTCAGCCTTTCTAGGGGCAAAGGGAGTAAGTGGTGGGGACAAGTCTTGGAGGCAGCAGCTCCACAAAGCCAAGGAGGTGGACAGGGAGAAACCATGTACAAGTGAGCATTCTCATCTTCGGAGTGTTCCGTGTGGGAGTTATTCTTTCGTATCACTTCAAGAATAGAAAATCGTTTGAGAATATTTTAAGGAACAAACCATCGTAGAAATGATTGATGCTCCCTGAACCCTCCAGAATCCTATTACTCTGTCTTTTCCCCCTATTTTGAATTTGATGTTCATTATTCTATACCATATTTTTATGCTTTTTCTGTAAATTAAGGTATCCCTAAACAATACATTCTACTTTTAGTTATTTTCAACTTTATATAAAATAGTAACATATTGGAGACTTGGGTATTTTGTAACTTAACATTATGTTTTCTGTGTTTAAACATTATATACTTTGATTATGGCTTAAATATTCTATTTATTTTA
>PVIY010010516.1:0-68358 GCA_004026745.1 Myrmecophaga tridactyla
CTGCCTTTCCTCTGAAGAACTAACAAAATAAATCCCCTTTTATTAAAAGCCAATCAGGGCAGGCCATGGTGACTCAGCAGGCAGAGTTCTTGCCTGCCATGTTGGAGAACTGGGTTTGATTCCCGGTGCCTGCCCATGCAAAAACAACAACAACAAAAATGCCAATCAGCCTCTGGTGTGTTGCATTCCTGCAACTAGCAAACTAGAACTGTTATGTAATATTTTTTCTCTTTTTACCCTGATAGTTTTTTTTCTACACTCTTCTCTAGACCTTTCTCTCCTGTGTTTTCCTATCTACCTTTGGTGTTCCCTTTATTATTTCTTGTAGTGTTTGTCTCTTATTCCCAAACTCTCAGTGGCCATTTATCTGAAGATATTTTAAACTACCTCCCATTTTTGAAGGACAGTTATGCCAGATATAGAATTCTTGGTTGGCAGTTTTTCTCTTTCAGTATCTTAAATATTTCATACTACTGCCTTCTCACCTCCATCAATTCTGCTGAAAAATCCACACACAGGTTTATTGAGTTTCCCTTGTATGTGATAGATCACTTTTCCCCTACTGCTTTCAGAGTTTTCTCTTTGTCTTTGACAGTTGACAATTGGATTAGTAGCTGTCTTGGTATAGTTCTGTGTGGATCTATTCTGTTTTGCTATGCTGCAATTCTTGGATCTGTAATTTCATGTCTTTCATAAGAGTTGGAAATTTTTCAGTGATTATCTCCTCCATTATTCTCTGTCTCTTTTCCCTTCTCTTTTCCTTTTGGGACACTCATAGTACATATATTCATGCATTTCATGTTGTCATTTAATTCCTTGAGATACTGTATTTTTCCATTCTTCTTCCTATCTGTTCTTCTGTGTGCAGGATTTCAGTTATACTTCCTGTAGCTCACTAATCCTTTCTTCTGCCTCTTCAAATCAGCTATTGATGTCTCCATTGTGTTTTTTATCTCTTCTACTTTTTCTTTCATTCCATAAATTCTGCCATTTGTTTTTTCAAGCTTTCAAGTTCTTCTTTATAACCATGTCTTCTTTATAACCTTCATTTCTGTGGTAGTTAGGTTTAGGTGTCAACTTGGCCAGGTAATGATGCCCAGTTGTTCCATTGCTGTAGACTTAAATCATCTATGCCTGATTACATTTGCATTGGCTAAGGGAAGTAGCTTCCACAATGAGTGACATTTTAATCTAACCAGCCAGAGACTTAAAAGAAGGAGTCATAAGAGGGTATCTCTCTTTCCATTTTGGCCAGTCAGACTCTCCTGGGGAATTCGTTGAAGACTTTCATCAGAATTTCAGGCTCATGCCCTGCTCTGTGGAGTTTGGACTTGTATATTTCTAAGGTTGTGTGAGACACTTTTATTAAGACTCAGATTTACAGATATGTCCTGTTGGTTGTGTTTTCCCAGAGAAACCTGACTACTATAGTTTTTGTTTCAGTAGTGATTTTTGAGAAACAGAATATTGAAAATGGGTTTTTGCAATTGGTTTTCTACTCTGATTGGAATCAAAGGCACTCATGACTCTCTTTTCAATAATCAAGATGGCACCAACAGTCCATGGCATGAGTTGGCAGTGGAGATACCCAAAATGTCATAATATGATTCTGATAATTATATGCTTATATGAGGCAAGGTTTTGAGTGACAGTGTTTTTGACACTTAAGCAGAGTTTGAGGAGATAAAAGGCATAATGAAGTTGACTGGCTGTTCCTAGATATGCTGCTTACAGTTATAAAAGAAAGGAATAAGCTGAAGTCCTCAAATTTGTAGCTTAAGGGCTGTATTAAAGACACAAATGTTTTTATGTGCACCCAGAAAGAAAATCTCATTTCCTGTGACTGCAGACTTGAGATCTCTGAAAACTAGACCCAGATTCTCATTGTGTGAGTATCAGATTTACAACATAAACTGAAATCTCAACAATGCTGGATGTCTGCCATTAAAGTTAGGGCATCAATTGGAAAGGAATGGGATTCTGAAAATTTGGGTGGAGGCATATAGATTGATAATGATGGCATGGGGATATTGAAACCCTAGATTCTGCTGAGTCTTTACTAGATAAACCAGTAATGATCTTCCCTGAGGGAACAGCCACCTAATCTTCATCCTGCCCTGAGGAAAGAGCTACTGTGCAATGTTCAGCCTGCCTAGAGGAAACAGCTTCTCTACCTCCTTCTGCCCTGAGGAATTTCCTAACCAACCTACACATGAAGAGATTATTATTCAGTGCTTGCTAGGCCTGTATTCATCTTCCATAGGGAAAGAGTCCTTACTCCTTTTTCTAGAGAGATTAATTCTGCTTCACCATGTGAAATTTCAAAGGAATGCCCTGAGATTACTGGGTAGAAAGACACTTCTAATCCTTTTCATGACCCATCCCCACCACCCTTCTTTTCTTCCAGGCCTATAACTAGACTAAAATCCCAGCAGGTCCCAAAAGGTAAGGTACAAACTCTGATCCATGAGGAGGTATGCTATACTCCAAAACAACTGCACGGGTTTTCCAATTTATATAGATAAAAATCAGAGGAATTTGTGTGGGAATGGATAATAAGGGTGTGGGAAAATGATGGAAGGAATATAAAGCTGGATCAGGCTGAATTTCTTGATATAAGCCCACTAAGTAGAGATTCTGGATTCAATGTCATAGCTCAAGGGATAAGAATGGGCATTAACAGTTTGGGTGGTTGGCTGAGACATGGATCAAAATGTGATCAACATTATCTGAGGTTGAAATGCAAGAACTTCCCTGGTACAATATAGATGAGGGGATCTAGAATGTTAGAGTGAATTCATCATGAAAGACATGCTCAAGCACCACAGTAATATCCAGAGAACACACCATTTACCAGGACTGTGAAGAATAAATTTTCAAAACTAGTTATATCATTCCCGAACAGCTCTGTAGTCAATCTTCTCTGGAGGTCAGATATTACCTTTGGAACTGCTTTAACTGAAATGAATCCTTAAACACAATGGGGATGATTGGACCTTGATTTGGCAGATGCCACATGGTGGCACTTAATCACCAAAACAAGGTGGGTGTGGCTATCATAATAGACAGCAGACTCAAAGCAGAAATAAAAATACTATAACTTGCAAAGGTCTATGGTGTTGGCTAGTAAATCATGGGGTACTATATAAACATAATAGATGGGTAGACTGCTAAATTCTTGCTTGAGTTGTATAAACAGAAGAGTTCTAGGTCAAAGGAACAAATCTCCTTTGAATTACAAAAGGAGAGAGTCATGGCTCCTTAATCAATTCCCAGACTTGAGACAGTTTACAGACCTAGAGCCCCTTGAATGAGGGGGGGCCCAGTCCTTTGGGGAAGGACCTTATTATACTGTCAAAAATGTATACTATTTATCTCACTCCTAGCCTTCCACAAAGAGATCTATGGCCTTTTACAAGGGTAATTGTGTATTGGGGAAAAGGAAATGATCAGATATTTCAGAGATTATTAGACACTAGCTCAGAAATGACATTAATTTCAGGAGATCCAAAATGTTTCTCTCATCCACCAGCCAAAGTGGGAGCTTATGGAGTTCGGGTGATCAATGGTGTTTTACCTCAGGACCATCTCACGTTGGGTCCAGTGGTCCCAGGACCATTTTTGTAGTTATTTCCCAACTTCTGGAATGCATAACTGGAATCAACATATTCAGCAACTGGCAGAATCCCCAAACTGGTTCCCTGACTTGTGGTGTATGGGCTGCTGTGGTAGGAAAAGACAAATGGAAGCCACTAGAACTATCCTTACCTAGTAAAACAGTAAGTGAGCTTTACCAGATTCCACGTGGCACAGCAAAGATTAGTGTCACTCTTAAGGATGTAAAGTATACAGCAGTGGTGATTCCCACCACATTCCCATTTTAACTATCCTATTTGGTCTGTCTGTCAGATAATAGATGGGATTTGGAGGATGAGAATGGATTATCATAAACTTAAACAGTTGATGACTTCAACTGTAGCTGCTGCTCCAGATATGCTATCATTGCTTGAGCAAATCAATACACCCCCTGGAACTTGGTGTTTTTGTTTGTTAAAGGCTGTTGAAATGCATATCCCAGAAATAAAACAACCTTTTAATAAGCAGATTTTTAAAGTTATAAGTTTACAGTTCTAAGATCATAAAAATGTCCAAACTAAGGCATTTATAGAAAGATATCTTGGGCATATGGCAATGTCTACTAGCTTTCTCTCTTGACTTCTCCTTTCAAATGGCTTCCCCAGAGGCATTTTCTTTCTGCATCTTCAAAGATCTCTAGCTGTGAGCTCTAAAGCTTTTTCCAAAATGATTTCCTCTTAAAAGACTGCAGTAAGTGACCCCCACCTTGAATGGGTGGAGACACATCTCCTTGGAAACCACCTAATCAAAAGATCCTGTCCACAATTGGATGTGTCACATATCCATGGAAACAATTTAATAAAAAAGATACGACCCGAAAATATTGAATCAGTATTAAAAGACATGCTTTTCTGTGGTACACAATAGTTTCAAAGAACACACCACCTACCCAAAAGCTCCCACCGACAAGTGGGTGGGTCATATTTCTCTAGAAACAACTTAATCAGAAAGATCACACCCTACAATATTAAATCAGGATTAAAGAACATGGCTTTACTGGGGTTCAAAACAGTTTTAAACCAGCATGCCTAGTATGCAGCTGTTGATCTGGCAATACATTTTTCTCAATAGCTTCTAGTAAGAACCATTGGAAGCAATTTGCCTTCAACTAGCAAGGCCAGCATTATGCTACACTGATTTATATCAGGGGTATATCAAGTCTCTAGCCCTATGTCATAATCTTGTCCAAAGGGACCTTGATCATTTATCCTTCCCATAAGTCAACACACTGTTCCATTACACAGAAGATATCATGTTGACTGGGCCCAGTGAGCAAGAAGTAGCAACTACTCTAGACTTATTGGTAAAGCATTTGCATGTCAGGGGATGGGAGTTAAATCCAACAAAAACACAGGGGACTTCCACTTCAGTGAAATTTCTAGATGTCCAGGTGTGGGGCATGTTGAGATATCCTTTCTATGATGTAGAATAAGCTATTGCATCTGGCCCCTCCTCCAACCAAAAATAGGCATATCACCTAGTTGGCCTCTTTGGATTTTGGAGACAACATATTCCTCATTTGGGTGTGGTACTCTGACCCATTTACTGAGTGATCAGAAAAGATGCTTGTTTTCAGTGGGTAGCAGAACAAGAGGAGGCTATTGGGACTTAGTAGAGACTGAATGCTTAACCATGGGCCACCAAGTTACCATGATACCTGAGTTGTCTATCATGAGATGGGTGATTTATAACCCAGCAAGCCATAAATGTGGGCATTACATCAGCACTCCATCATAAAATGGAAATTGTATGTATGAGATAGGGTTCAAGCAGATCCTGAACACACAAGTTACATAAGGAAATGGTCCAAATGACCATGGCCCCGACTCCTGCCACATTGCTTTCTCTTTCCAAGCCCATAACAATGGCCTCTTAGGGAGTTCCTTATAATCAGTTGACTGAGGAAGAGAAAACATGGGCATGGTTTACAGATGGTTCTGCATGATATGCAGGTACCACCCAAAAGTGGGTAGCTACAGCACAGCAGTCCCTCTTTAGGATTTCCCTGAAGGAGAGTTGTAAGGGGAAATCCCCCCTGGGGCAGAACTTTGAGCATTGCAGCTGGTTGTCCATTTTACTTAGAAAGTGAACTGGCAGGAGGTGTGTTTGTTTATTGATTCATGGGCTGTTGATAATGACTTGGTTGGATGGTCTGGGACATGGAGGAGCATAATTGGAAGATTGGTTTCAAAGAGGTCTGGGGAAGTGCACGTGGATAGACCTTTCTGAGTGGGCAAAAAATCATGAGGATATTTTTGTCCCATGTGAATGCACAACAGAGGGTAACTTCAATAGGAGAACATTTTAATAATCAAGTGGATAAGATGATTTGTAGTCTGGATGTCAGTCAGCCTCCTTCACCAGTCACTCCTGTCATTGCCCAATGGTCTCATGAACAGATTGGTCATGATGGTAAGGACTGAGGTTATGCATGGGCTCAGCAACATGGACTTCCACTCACTAAGACCAAATTGGCTACAGCCACTGCTGAGTGATCAATCTGCCAGCAGCAGAGATACACACTCAGACCCGAATATGGCACCATTCCCTGAGATGATAAGCCTGCTACCTGATGGCAGGTTGATTACATTGGTCCACTTCTATCATGGAAAAGGCAGTAATTTATTCTAACTGGAATAGACACATACTCTGGATATGGGTTTGCCTTTTCTGCACACAATGCTTCTGCTAAAACTACCATCCACAGACTTATAGATACCTTATCTACCCTCATGGTTTTCCACATAGCATTGCTTCTGATCAAGGAGCTCAATTTCACAGCAAATGAAATGCAGAAATGGGCACATGCTCATGGAGTTCTTTGGTCTTACCATATTCCCCATCATCCTGAAGCAGCTGGATTGATTGTATGATGGAATCACCTTTTGATGATTTAATTATGTCACCAACTAAGTGGCAATACCATGCAGCACTGGGGTAGTGTTCTTCAGGAGGCTGTGCATGCTCTGAATCAGTGTCCATTCTATGGTATTGTTTAACCCACTTCCAGGATTCACTGGTCCTGGAATCAAGGGATGGAAGTGGGATTGGCACCACTCACTATAACCCCTTAGTGATCTACTGGGAAAATTTTTTCTTCTTGTCCCTATAACCTTGAGCTATGCTGATATATATATGTCTTAGTTCCAGAAGGAGTGCTTCCATGAGGAGAGAGAATAATAATTCCATTAAACTGTAAATTAAGACTGCCACCCGGCAACTTTGGGCTTCTCATGCCTTTGAATCAACAGGCAAAGAGGGAAATTGTTGTACTAGCTGGAATTATTGATCCTTTCTATAAAGGTGAAATAGGACTACAGCTACACAAAGGACATAAAGAAACATTTTCTGGGAAATCAGGAGATCTGCTAGGGGTGTCTCTTAGCATTACCATGCCCTGTGATTAAAGTCAATGGAAAATTGCAACAACCCAATCCGTGCAGGACCACCAGTGGCTCAGAAACTTCAGGAATGAAAGTTTAGGTCAACCCTCAGGCAAAGAACCATGGCCAGCTGAGGTCCTTGCTGAGGGTAAAGGAAACATGAAATGGGTAGTGAAATAAGGTAGTGATTAAAATGAACTATGACCATGTGACCAGTTACAGAAACAAGGATTGTAATGGTATGGATATTTATTCCTTGTTCTTTCTGAGTATATTTGTATTTGTATATGAAGCTAGTATGTTCCTTTTCCTCTCTATTTTATCCTCTTTATTCTATGACATAAGTTATATTTGTTATAGTATATGTTATGGTATTTAAGTTGTAAGATATCAAGTTTAAGAGTGAATACTACCCAAGGACTTACACCCTATTCTGGAAAGATTTAGAGTTTGTACACAGAATTTATGGATATTGTTAGGTGAAAAATATCTATTATTACTTTTCATTTGGAGATTAAGCATGGTTTAAGGTGATATGTATAGATGCCAAGTTGACAATGGGTGGACATGTGGATAGTTAGGTTGAGGTGTCAATTTCACCAGGTGATGATGCCCCATTGTTCTGTTTCTGTGGACTTAAATCATCAGTATGTGGATTTCATCTATGCCTGATTACATCTGCAGCTGGCTAAAGGGAGTGCTTTTCACATGAGTGGTATTTTTTTTTTGACAAATTTTGGACTGCTTGTTGATCTAAGCAGCCAGAGGCTTAAAAGGAAGAATCAGAAGAGAGAATCTCTTCCTCTGCTTCAGCCAGCCAACCTTTCCTGGGGAATTCATTGAAGATCTTCAACAGAGTTGGTGGCTTGGAGCCTGCCATGCAGAGTTTGGACTTGTACATCCCCATGGATGGGTGAGACACTTGTATGGAGACTCATATTTACAGATATCTCCTGTTTATTATTTTTTCCTAGAGAACCCTGACTACTACAATTTCTTTTGCCACATCTTCCCTCAACTCTGATTTTTGGCTTGACTTAGCATGTGTGAATTAACATTAGTTATTTCAAGTCCTGTATCTCATTTGAAGTGTTAGTTTGCTCCTTTGACTGGGCAATATCTTCAATTTTCCTAATATGACTTATAATTTTTTGTTGGTGTCTTGGCATTTGATTTCCTTGATTAGTTTATTCTGGAGGTCATTTTCAGTCTTTCACCTAGGGTTTTCTTGGTAGTTGGCTTTGTTCTCTGTTTTGTTGTTGTTGTTTTGTTTTTTGTTTTTTGCATTCAGTACAACTGATTCTAGACTTTAGCATCACTCCTGTTTAACTTCCAGAATTTTTCAGCTCTTGTTTTTCTGGTTCTTCCCTGCCTATTTGGAACCATTTTTTAAGAAAGGTCTCCCCTGATATGATCAGCTCCAATCAGATTTTCCCAGACAAGACAGGCCCAGGACTAGGAGGAGGGTATCATTCTCATCAGTTTTCACTGAGGATGAGACCCAGCAGGTTGTCTGACTTTTCCTGTGGAGGCTATAGACTGCTTTTTCTATCCTGCCTAGAAGGTGGCATTTGTCAGCCTCATGGGCATAAAGTGGTGTGGAGCCTTTAATTCTTAGTCTGCCAGGGCATGGTTGAGACAAATGCTGATGCTGAAAGCAATTTTTAAGCTGTTTCTGAAGGAAGATCATCACATGAGCTGGGCCCCGCCCCCTTTTCTTTGGGAAAATATGCCCTTTAGGGAATCATCTCCTTCACCTGACTTGTTACTTTGACTGTCAGACCAATCTTAATTCAGACCTTGCCTGGGTCAGCACCTCCCATTGAAAATGTCTGAGGCTTTCTCTAATAGGCTACTTAGAATACTTTCAAAACAGAAAAAAAGAAAGATAAAAAAACATAAAATAAAATCCTTTTTAGAGCCAGTCCCCAGGCTCAAAGGTTTGCCAGCCAAGAGAGGGAGTTGGCACCCAGGTGTATAAAGGGGCACAGCTTTTTCTAGTATTCTGAGCTGGGTCAATTTCAAAAGCCTTTGTTTTGTTTTTGTTTTTTCTTCATCAGCCCCATCTCCTCTGGGAGAGACCTCATCAGAGAGGTCTTTCCTTCTTTTTCTGTGTTCATAGCTTATTTTCAGCATTCCAAAATTTATCAAATAAAACCTCAGTGGGAGTTTGGTTGAGCAACCTTCCCTTGCTCCTAGTAGACTCTGCTCCCTTTTCCCACCAGGAAGTGTCTACAAAAGCCTTCTGTGCCAGTTGGGGAGAAGTACCAGTATCCAAATTTCAGGAGCATTACCTGCAATTCTGTGCTATGATCTTGGCCCTTCCATCCATGCCAGACTGGTGTATGATGTGTCTGGTCATGGATGTCCACAAACAGTTGTTCCAGACAGTTCCTGGCTATTTACAAGCTGCCGTGGAGGCCTAAGTAAATCCCACACCTCCCTACACCACCATCTTGCCCTGCCTCTGGTTCTTTACATTTTAGTCATGTTATTTTCTCCTCCCATACTCCCTTATTTCCTATGCTTGGCATCATAGGATAGTGTAACATAATAATCACATCTTGCAATTGGGCCTTCTAGGTCAGGGTGAATCAATTGGACAGTAGGAATATTACTGAACGCCATTATCCACAAACAAATAAAAATTAACCTATCTTCTATGGAAGTGATTGTAAACCCTATAGACCACTATTCTAGTTTGCTAACTGCTAGAATGTAATATGCCAGAAATGGAATGGCTTTTTAAAAAAGAGAATTTAATAAGTTGCTAGTTTACAATTCTAAGGCTAAGAAAATGCCCCAATTAAAGCAAGTCTATAAAAATGTCCAATCTATGGCACCCAGGAAGGATACCTGGGTTCAAGAAGGCCAATGAAGTTCAGGGTTTCTCTCTCAACTGGAAAGGCACATGGCAAACATGGCAGCATCTCTTTGTTTTCTCTCCAGGCTTCTTGTTTCATGAAGCTCTCCTAGGGGCATCTCTGTTTGCATGAGCTCTGGCTCTTGTCATTCTCATCACCCTGACATAGCTCTGTTCTCTTGGAATCTCATCATTCTGTTGGCTGTTTCAGATCTGAAGCCTTTTCCAAAATATCCCTCTTTTAAAAGATTCCAGTAAAGTAATCAAGACCCACCTGGAGTAGGTGAAGTCATGTCTTCATCTAACCAAGTTTAATACCCACAATTGGATGAGTCACATTTCCATGGAGATAACCTAATCAGGTTTCCAACCTATAGTACAGAATAAGGATTAGAAGAAACTGACACACCCACTAAACCCAAATATCTCAAAGCCAATTCCCTTTGGCTATTTCCTCTATACCCAATCTCACCCAACATGAAAGGCAGGACATTAAAGTAAAAAGTGATCACTGCAGCTAAAATACCTTACTTTTTCAAAGTTTACATTTGATCATGTGAATACATCATGAGTGACTTTCCCAGGACTAATAACCCTCTCATCCCTCAATTCTTATCTTAAAAGTAACTTCTTTACCGAGACCTTTTGTAACCACTGCATTGACACCCATTTTCTCTCTGACAGTGCTCCATTCAATTTTCTTACAGAACTTATCCCAATTAGTAATAGTTAACTTTACTGTTCGTTTTCCAGTAGGCTCCTGGCTCCAAACAGTTCCTACCATATACATCAGCATTTAGTAAGTATTTAAAGTAAAACCACACAGTAAAGCAAAGTCCCTCAGCTTCATTCTCAAAGGTGAGACAAAGTTTTTACCTTTGGAGGGAGGGTGGTTGTGGCAAAGAGATGAAATGCAAAGCTAGCCACAGACAGCCCCATCTCAAAAAAGGAGTCTCTTGACTTGACTTCTGCAACATTTCTCCCAGCCCATTCTCCCTGCATCAGTCAAATAAATAGGCACCAAATAACTTTGCATTTGTTAAAATCATTGCTACTGTCCCAGACATTCCATCCAGCCACAAGAACAGGAGTTAATTCCATTGACATTAATCTGGAGTGGATAATTGACAGCCTGTGATGCCAAACCATGGTTGAGATAAAAACTCTTGACAGGTTCTTTAGATGGATCACCTTTGTCTATTTTATTAAATGAAAATAATGCTATCCTACATTTTTTAAGATTGGAGTTTCTGGATCCCACTTATTGCTCATTGTGGTAGGAATTTGTTATATTGCATTTTAAAGAAGATAGGTACAGTTAGATAAAATAATAAATGACATGTATGGAAAATATTTGATGTTTTCAGAGAGAATTAGGCTATTCAGCTGTTTTGAGGGAAGTAAGGATCAAAACTTTTCAAATAGAAAATGGTTAATTTTTAACAAAATGTTTAAAACAATATATTTTCTTTTTAGGAGGGATCATATTATACAGATTGGGAATTAGATGTTCTGGGAAATTCAATGACTGCTTCTATTTTTTGCATGTTTTTTAAAATAAAATTTACAAAGGAAGTTTGTATCCATTAATTCATTTGAACAAAAAGACCATATGAGATAAATCTACTTATGCAATAAATAGAATCAATCAACATTGGTTCTGGCCATGTTTTCCTTTATTTCTTGTATTGTAAAGCTAGAAACTCATCTCTCTAGACCACCTTGCATTTCTTCATTTTTTTTTTCTTAAGAGGACATAGACATGAAGACTGAAGAAATCAAAGCAGTGATATTGCAGCGCTGATGAAAAAACCCTGAGCATCATAAGACGTTGGCCCTGATATCCTGGAGATACTGAACCAGTCCAACAACAGTCTGCTTATCGGCATCTTGTTGCATGAAATAAAATACATCTCACATTTATTTAAACCACACTTTTATAGAATAGTTTCATGGCAGTAACAGCTAAATACAATTTTCTTGGTGCTCTGGAGCAAAATGACAGAATCCATTGGAATGGTGGTATATTTCACATTACAAAGCTGTCTATGAATCAAAGCTTAGTAAATTGCATCACATTGCAATTGCTCTTGCAGAATTTATAATGCAGAAGTATAGCTCTGTGAATCCACTGAAAAAGAACCATTTCTAATCAGAATGATCTTTCCTACTTCTTTCTTTTTAGTAAATTCAAAATTTTATTTGAAGTCTTTCAGTGATGCTTCAATAAATATTTAAGTGCAATATGTGGAGGATACTTTGATGATAACATAAGAGTCTGAAATTTCTTAAGATGGCTTTATCAGTTTAACCTCTTCATTTCTTTCCAAGTGCATAGCAATCACATAAAATTCAAAAAAGAAAAAGACAATTGTATAGAGAAGGACTAAAATTAAAAAAAAGGTAAGCATCTCCATAGATAAATAAAACAGCAAGATCAGCTAAAGTTATGTGTAAGACAGATGGCAGCTAAGCCCACATCTTCTGCAACAGAGTGTAAAACTACTCCATAGAAGACAAGAAATGAGCAAAGCTCACTGTGTGATACCAGGATCTGGGTCTGGGAGGACTTCCACTAGGGATCCTGAAAGAGAATTGGCAAATGTTGCTGCTGCCCATTCTTTCTAGAGTTCTGACTTCTATAAAACTACACACCTAAAGAGGGAAAAAAGCATAAGGCACCCTTTTAGACCAGTAACCAATCTACTTCCTACCAACAGTGAACATGTACATACCTCTCTCCGCATTTTCTCCAGTACTTTTACCTTTCTGTTTATTTTTAAACATTTTATTCATACACCACACAATCCATACTAAGTAAGCACTCAGTGGTCCCTGGTGTAATCACTTCAACACCACAATCTATGTGAGGAAAATTCCATTTCTTCCACAAAGAAAGAGGAAAAGGAAAAGGATAAAAAATAAAATAAAAAGGAAAAACAGCAACACCACCACCACCAAAAATACCATACCACTCCCTTATGTCCCCCCTTTATTGATATTACCTTTGGCATACTGCCTTTGTTAAATTTACTAGAAGCATACTACAATGCTACTTTTAACTATATACTCAACTTTGTATTGATTGTATTTTTTCCATATACCATCTGTTTTTGTTTGTTAAAGCTGCTAGAATGCAATATAACAGAAATGGAATGGTGTTTAAGCTGGAATTTATTGGCCAGTGCAATGGTGTCTCAGTGGCAGAATTCTCAGCTGCCATGCTGGAGACCTGGATTAGTTTCCTGGTGCCTGTCCATGCAAAAAAAAAGAAAGGGGGGGGGATTTTATTACATTACAAGTTTATAATTCTAAGGTCATAATAATTTCCAAACTAAAACATCCAGGGAAACATATCTTGACTCAAGAAGGGCTGATGTTCAGAGTTTCTCTGTCAGCTGGGAAGGCACAGAGCGATGTCTGCTAGTTTTCTCTCCCAGATTCTCACTTCAAATGGCTTCCCCAGGGCATTTTCTTTCTGCATCTCCAAACATCTGGCTCTCATGTTGGCTCTGAAGACATTTCCAAAATGGTTCCCTCTTAAGGAATTCCAGTAAGCAACCCCACCTTGAATGGGTGGAGAGACATCTCTATGGAAACCACCTAATCAAAAGGTCCCACCCATAATTGGGTGGGCCATATCTCTATGGAAACAACTTAATAAAAACTGATCCCACCCAACAATACTGAATCTGGATTAAAGAATATGACTTTTCTGGCACTATACAACAGCTTCAAACTGGCACACCATTCAATTTTCAACACCTTGTAATGTTTACATTCATTTGTACTCTCTTATGTAAAAACATTATTATATTTGTACATTTAATTGCCATCATGACTACTCTAATTTTCACAAAGTTATACAGTTCCAGTCTATCTTCTGTCTTTCCTTCTGGTGTTGTACATGTCCCTAGCATTTCTCTTTCAACCATACTACCATACTCATCTTTGTTCAGTGTACTTACGATAATGTACTACCATCACATAGCATTGTGCTATCCCTTAGTGGTTCTTTACAATCACTTCTTTGAATAATCTGTCCTGCTTCAGCATCAAATGCCCAATTTCTACCTTTCTTCTATCTCCTGATATCTTGTGTTCTTGACTTAAAGTCTAATACCTCACTTATTAATGTTAGCCCATATTAATGAGACCATACGGTATTTGTCCTTTTGTTTCTGGCTAATTTCACACAGCATAATGTCCTTAAGGATCATTGATGTTGTTGTGTGCTTCATGACCTTATTCTGTCTTACTGCTGCATAGTATTCCACAGTAGGTATATACCACTATTGATTGACATTTGGGCTGTTCCCATATCTTGGCAATCATGAATAATGACACTATAAACATTGGTGTGCAAATGTCTATTCATATCCCTGCCTTCAGTTTCTCCAAATATATATCTAAAAATGGGATTGCTGGATCATATGGCAGTTCTAAATTTAGCTTCCTGAGGAACCACTAAACTGCCTTCCAGAGTAGTTGCATCATTCTATATTCCTACCAACAGTGAATAAGTGTGCCTTTTTCTCCAGATGCTCTCCAACACTTGTAATTTTCCATTATTTTGATAATGACCATTCCAGTAGGTGTGAGATATTTCATTGTTTATGGATTTGCATTTCCCTAATAGCCAGTGTTGGTAAGGATGTTTTCACAAGTTTTTGAGCCATTTGTATTTTCTCTTCAGTAAAGTGTCTGCCTATTCCTTTTGCCCATTTTGAAATTGGGTTGTTTGTCCTTTTGTTGTTGAATTGTAGGTTCTCTTTAAACATTATGAATATTAAACCCTTATCTGATATGTGATTTCCAAATATATTTTCCCATTGTTTAGACTACCTTTTTACTTTTCTGACAAAGTCCTTTGATGCACAAAAGTGTTTAATTTTGTGCAGAGAACATTTATTTATTTCTTCTGTCATTCTTAAACTTTGGGTATAAGGTCTAGGAAACCACTTACTATTCCAAGATCTTTAAGATATTTCCCTGCCTTTTCTTCTAAAAGTTTTATGTTCTTAGCTCTAACATTTAGGTCTTTGATCCACTTTAAGTTAACTTATGTAAAATATGTGAAATAGGGGTCATCTTTCATTCTTTTGATTGTGGATATCCAGTTCTCCAAGAGCCATTAATTGAAGAGACTGTTCTGAACAAGTTTTGTTGGTTTGACTGCCATATCAAAGGGAAATTCTCTGTAGATTAGCGGGTCTATTTCTGAACACTCAATTCAATTTCATTGGTCAGTACATCTATCTTTATGCAGTTCCATGCTATTTTGACCACTGTAGCTTTGTAATATGTTTTAACATCAGGTAGTGTGAGATGCCCCGCTTTATTCCTATTTCTCAAGATATTTTTAGCTATTTTAGCTATTCATGGTACCTTACCCTTCCAAATAAATTTGGGTAGAATTGACAACTATATTTAGTCTTCCAATCCCTGAACATTCCATTTACTTAGGTCTTCTTTGATTTATCAGTTTATTGTAGTTTTCTGTGTATGGGTCTTTTATGTCTTTGAATAAATTTATCCTAAATATTTGATAGTCTTGGTTGCTGTTGTAAATGAATTTTTTTCTTGATTTCCTCCTCAAATTGCTTATTGCTAGTGCATAGAAATACTACTGACTTTTGTGAGCCAGTCTTGTACCCTGCCTCTTACTCTACTCATTTATTAGCTCTAGTGGCTTTGTTGTAGAGTTTTGGGGGATTTTCTACATATAGGATCATGTCATCCACAAATAGTGAAAGTTTTAATTCTTCCTTTCCAATTTGGATGCCTTTTATTTATTTTACTTGCTGTAGGTAGACCTTCCAGTACAATGTTGAGTAGCAATGGTGACAGTGGCCATTCTGGTTCAGTTCCAGATCTTAGAGGAAAGGCTTTCTGCTTTCATAAGTTTTTGAGTGTGAAGTTAGCTGTGGTTTTTCATATATTCCCTTTATCATGTTGAGGAAGTTCCCTTCTATACCTATCCTTTGAAGTGTTTTCATCATGAAAGGATTTTGAATTTTATTAATGCCTTTTCTGCATCAATCAAGATGATCATATGGTTTTATTGATGTGGTTTATTACATTAATTGATTTTTTTTGTGTGTTGAAACAGCCTTATATACCTGGAATAAATTCCACTCAGTCATGGTGGTATAATTCTTGTAATGTGCTTCTGGATTCTATTTGCAAGTCTTTTGTTGAAGATTTTTGAATCTGTATCTATTAAAAAGATTGGTCTGTAATTTTCCTTTCTTTTAGTGTCCTTATCTAGCTTTGGTATTAGGATAATAATGGCCTCATAGAATGAATTAGGTTGCTAATTCTTTCTTCAATGTTTGGTAGAATTCACAGGTGAAGCCATTTGTCCTGGGCTTTTCTTTTGAGGGAGGTTTTTGATGACTGATTCAATTACTTTACTTCTGATTGGTTTGCTGAGGTTGTTTATATCTTCTTGAGTCAATGTTAGTTCATGTTATTCTAGGAAGTTGTCCATTTCATCTATGTTTTTTCCTAGTTTGTTAGCATATAGTTGCTCATGTTGGTTCTCTTATTATTTTCATGTTCTCAATTTCATTTATTTCTACTCTAATCTTTGTTATTTCTTTCCTTCTGTTGCTTTTTGTTAGTTTGCTGCTCTTTCTCTAGTTCCTCCAGCTGAACAGTTAATTCCTTTACCTTTGACCTTTCTTCTTTTTTAATACTGGCATTTATGACAATAACTTTCTCTCTCAGCACTAGCTTTGCTGCCTCCCATGTGTTTTTTTGGCTTGGGCATGCACCAGGAAATAAACCCGGGTCTCCAGCATGGCAGGCGAGAACTCTACCTGCTGAGCCACCATGGCCCTCCGATAAGTTTTTGTATGCTGTGTTCCCCTTTTCATTTGTCCTGAGATATTCACTGATTTCTCTTGTAAGTTTTTCCTTGACCCACTGGTTATTTAGGAATGTGTTGTTTAGGACCCAATTTATTTGTGGATTTTCCCACTTTCCAACTGTTGTTGATTTCCACTTTCATTCCATTATTATCTGAGAAAGTGTTTTGTATAAATTTCAATCATTTTAAGTTTATTGAGACTTGATTTGTGACCCAACATGTGGTCTATCCTTGGAGAATGATCCATGGGCACTTGATAAAAATATGTATCCTCCTGTTGTGTGGTGTAATGTTCTGTAAATGTCTGTTAAGTCTAGTTCATTTATCATACTATTCAAAATCTCTGTTTCCTTTTTAATCCTCTGTCTAGATGTTCTATCCATTGATGAGAGAAGTGTATTGAAGTCTCCAACTATTATTGTAGAATTGTTTACTACTCCCTTTAGTGTTGTCAGTATGTGTCTCATGTATTTTGGAGCACTTTGGCTTGGTGCGTAAATATTTATGATGGCTATGTCTTCTTGATGATTGCCCGTTTTATTAATACATAATTGTCCTTCTTTGTGTCTTTTAATTGTTTTACATTTGACATCTAATTTGTCTGAAATTAGTATAGTTACCCCTGCTCTTTTCTGGTTCTTGTTTACATGAAATAACTTCTCTCCAATCTTTCAATTTCAACCTATTTTTGTCCTTAGGTCTAAAGTGAGTCTCCTGTAGAAAGCATATAGTTGGGTCCTGTTTTTCAATCCATCCTACCAGTCTATGTTTTTTGATTGAAGGGTTTAATCTATTAAAATTTAATTTTATTACTGTCATGGCAGTACTTTCTTCTCCCATTTTGTCTTTTGGATTTTATATGTCATATTTTATTTTTTTCTCTCTATTTTTACCCTTCCTGATAGTCTTCATTTCTACCCTCTTCTCCAAATCTCTCTCTTGTCTATCCCTAACTGCCTGTAGTGTTCCCCTTAGTATTTCTTGGAGGGCAGGATTTTGTTCACAAACTTTCTCAGTGACTATTTGTCTAAAAATATTTTAAATTTTGCTTCATTTTTGAAGGACAGTTATGCTGGATATAGAATTCTTGATTGTCAGTTTTTCTCTTTCAGTATTTTAAACATATCACACCTTTGCCTTCTTACTTCCATGGTTTCTGCTGAGTAATCCTAGTCTTATCGAGCCTGCCTTGTATGTGATGGATCACTTTTCTCTTGTTTCTTTCAGAATTCTGTCTTTGTCTTTGACATGTAACAAGCAAATTGGTAAGTGTTTTCATGTAGGTCTATTCAGCTCTATTCTGTTTGAGGCTTACTGCACTTCTCAGATCTGTAATCTTATGTCTGTCATAAGAGATGGGAAATGTTCAGTGATTATTTCTTCCATTATTCTTTGTGCTTCTTTCCCCCTTTTTTTTTCTCTTTCTAAGACACCCATAACATGCATATTTGTACTGCACTTCATATTATCATTCAGTTCCCTGGGACCCTGCTCATGTTTTTTTCCTTTCTTTTCCTTGTCTGTTCTTTTGGGTGTAAGATTTCAGATGTCCTGTCCTCTAGTTCATTAATCCTTTCTTTTGTCTCTTAGAATCTGCTGTTGACATCTCCATTGTGTTTTTCATCTCTCCTATTGTATTTCTCATTCCCATAAATTCTGCTATTTGTTTTTTCAAGCTTTCAAGTTCTTCATTATGTTCACCCAATGTCTTCTTTATGTCCTTCCTCTCTTTTCCCATATCTTCCCTCAACTCGTTGATTTGATTTTTTATGTAATGTAGCATGTTTGTTTGTTTGAACAGCTTTAGTAAGTTGTTTCAACTCTTGAATCTCATTTGAAATCTTAGTTTGTTCATTTGACTGGGCCATATCTTCATTTTTCCTAGTGTGACTCATAAATTTTTACTGGTGTCTAGGCATCAGATATCCTTGATTAGTTTATTCTGGAGGTTACTTTTACTCTTTTACATAGGATTTTCTTGTTTGTTTGCTTTGTCTTCTCTCTGTTCTTTGGCATTCAATTCAACTTATTCTAGAACTCCAGCATAAATTTTGTTTAACTGATCAGCATTTCTCAGCTTTTTTTTTTTTTTTTTTTCTGGTTCTTGCTCTGCCTATGTGGAATCTAATTTTTGAGGTGGGTCTCCCCAGAGATACTTAACCTCAATCATATTTTCCCAGGCCAGACAGGCCTCAGTATCAATAGGAGAGTGCAATCAGTATCAAGTTTTCTTGAGAGAAACCCACCATGTTATCAGCCTATCCTGTGATGCCTCTAGACCCTGTGCTTTTCCTATCCTGACAACAGGTGGAACCTGGCTGCTGCAGCTACCTCCCAGTGCAAAGTGATGCAGTGCCTTTAATTTGCAACAGTCCCTGTCCCTGCCAAGGGCATGGTTGAGACAGAGGCTGAGTAGAAGGTGGGTTTAAACTGTTTCTGTTTTCCAGTCCCAGGGGTCTAAATTCTCTGAAGGAGCACTGTCACTTGAGCTGGTCCCCACTTCCTCTTTTCTTGGGGATGATATGTCCTTTAGAGAATTATCTCTCTGATTTGACTAGTTACTTTGTCTCTCATACCTATCTTCACTCTGCCCTTGCCTGGGTCCTACTGACAATTGAAAATGTCTGAAGTTTTCTCTAATGAGGTACTTGGAATGTTTAAAAAGAAAAAAAATAGGAGCTCCCTTTTCAGGGCAATCCTTAGCTCCCAAGGATTGCCAGTCAAGAACCAGAGTGGATACCCAGCTGTATGTGACCCCCTTCTTGGGGCACAACCTTTTTCCACAACTCTGAGCTTGGCTGACTCCAAAAGCCTCCATATTTATTCTTTTAAAATTTTATTTCATTTTCTTTTTTTTTCCATCAGCCCCATCTATTCTCTGCTGGGAGAGACCTCATGGTTCCTTTCCTGCTTGCTCCGGGTTTATCTGTACCCAGTGCTTGTATTCAACAGTCCCAATTTGTTAATTGAAACTACAGTCAGAACCTGCCTCAGCTACCTACTCTTGCTCCCAGTTGAGGTTGCTTAAAGATATACCCTTTAGGAAATCATCTCTTTCATCTAACTAGTTACTTTGTCTCTCAGACATGCTTTAATTCTGCCTTTTCCTGAGACAGTGCTGAGGCTGAGAATACCCACAGCTCTCTCTAATGGACTATTAAGAAGTAAGAAAAAAAGGAGAGACAAAGTTATCCTTTTCAGGAGTGGGTCCAGCCCCTTGGGTTTGCCATTTAAGAACTGGAGTTCGTACTTAGCTCTGTGTGCCCCTTTTCTTGGTGTCCAGTCCTTTTCCAGTATTCTGGGCTTATCTCACCTCAAAATCCTCTGTTGCTTTTTTTCCTCCCAGTTCCTTTCATGTTTTCTCCAGGTTTATCTGTGCTCAGAGCTTGTATTCAGCAGTCTGAATTTGTTAATTAATTCCACAATTGTAGCTTGGTTGAACTATTTTCTTTGCTTCTAGCAGAAAGGGATTCCATTTCTTAATAGGGAAATACCCAACTCACCCTGCCATACCAGTGGGGGTGGGGTGCCAGCCTCTACAGCTTGTGAGACTTACAGTTCTGCACTATAATCTCAGCATTTCCACCCATTCCAGACTAGTGTATGATGTGTGGGTCTGGTTACAGAAGTCCCCCAGATGGGTGTTCCAGACAGTTCCTTGTTACTTACTAGCTGCCCCAGAGGATGAACTAAATTCCATACTTCATTACACTGACATCCAGCCCCAAATCTCCTATATAAATGCTTTAAAAAATTGAACTAAGAGTTGAAGCATTGCCCACAGAATGCAAGAGAGAGTATACAGGGTGAGTCTAATTGAAGCTTTCCCTGCTACAACAAAACTATCAACATGTTTCAGAAAAATAGACCAAGAGTCTACATAACTTTGCCGATGACCAGGATGTAATCCAAAATTAATCAACACAAAACCAGGAAAACATGACATCATCAAAGGAAAAACAACACACAAATAGCCTAACGATTGATATTTTCATACAAAGACCATAAAACAGCTATTATAACTATATTCAGGAAACTAAAGGTAAATAAGATTGAAATGAATGAAAACTTAGATAATCTCATCAATAAAATAGAAAATGCTAGGACAAATTAAATGGAAATTTTAAAACTAAAATATATAATATCTGAAATAAAATTTCACAAGATGGACTTATAGCAGAAAAGAGAAGACAGGAGAGAGTGGGTGTGGTAGGTGAATTCTATTCCCCAATTTAGACATGTTCTTAGTCTTAATCCAGTTTCTGTGGGTGTAAGTCCACTATGAAAAGGATCTCATGAAGATGTTATTCTTAGTTAAGATGTGGCAAACTGAATCAGGGTGGGTCTTAATATGGATTATTGGAGGTTATATAAGGACATGGCCACAGAGAGAGGTAGGAAGTCAGCAGGAACTCATAAAGGTAAAGGAGAGGACATTGCAATGTGAGAGAAAACAGAGCAACAACAAAGGAACCCCAAGGATTGCAGAAAGCCAACAGCAAAATCCTATCAATCACAGGCAGAAATAAGCCTTCTAATCTCTGAAACCATGAGACAGTAATTTCCCTTGCTTAAACTAACCCGTTGTGTGGTTCTTGTCATAGCAGCCTGGAAAAGTAATACAGTTAGTTAACCTAAAGATAGCTTAATAGGAATTAACAAATAGGAAGAACAGGAAAAAAAATGAACAGTTTTAGGGGCAAAATCAAAAACTCTATCATGTGGGGGATCAGAATCCCAGAAGGAAAGAAGAGAAGGTAAGAAGAAGTAAAAGGGGAGAAAATATAGTGAAGACATAATGGTCAAAGGCTTCCCAAATTTTAGAAAATACATAAATTTACAGTTTCAAGAAACTTGGCAAGCCACAAACAGGATTAAGTTCACAGAAAAAAATGCCTAGACACATCATAAAATCTATCTATATAATATATATAAATATCATATGTTATATATTTATATATACATATAATACAATATATAACATAATATATATTATGATGTATGGTAAGTGTTTTTGCCTGCTTTAAATTGTAAATGAGACAAATCCAAGCAAGAAAGAACATATAGCAATTTTGTAACAAATTTAATTGCTTAATACCTGTTATCCTCCAAGGTCACCTGACAAATATACTTTAACTTTTAACTAATTTTCCACATGTATTTTAACTTTAATTTGCCATCTATTGTATTGGTAGTTTTGGATTTACCATGTACTCATGGACCAATGTATAGCTTGCTTTTCTTTACTGCTATTGGATGCCTTTAATATCTTTATGTACACTTAATTGTTGGTCTTTTGTTAAGATATCAAGGTTGGTTTTTCCTCACACAGAGCACTAAATTGTCAGAGGTATTCAATTGAGCTGTTAACATTAATAAATTTTATGTAAGTCGTGTAGTCCTGCTGGGTACTTGTAAATTGTACTAGGGTTGGCTTGTCAACTTACAATATTCACAGTTAATTATAATATTGTTCCATCAATTGTAACAAAAGTATCACACTAATACAAAGTGTTAACAGTAGGGAAAATTACCTTTGTGCCCGGGGGAGAGCGGTAAAATGGGGACTCTGTATTTTCTGCCTGATTTCTCCATAAACTTACCACTTCTTTCATAAATAATAAAAAAGAAACAAACAAAAAGGTAGTTGCACTTTTTAACATGTTTAAAAATTGTGTATGTATTTCCAAATAACTTATGGGCTACAGATGACTTATAATGAAAATTGTGATGTATTTAGAGTAGACCAAATGTAAAAATACTATATTTCATTGTCTGATGTATGGCTAAAGCAATGATGAGAGGGGAAACTATGGCTTCGAACAGAAAATATTTCTTAAAAAATTCAAATCAAGAAACGAAAAAATGAGCAAACATGATATAGAAGGAAGAAAATAATAAAAAGTAGCTGATAATGTGATTCAGCTATTTATGTCACACTTTATTTCTTAGTGAATCAAAGATATGAAGCAAGTCTGTTATTAGAAATGTTGAAACTAAAGGGGCAGATTAGAGGGCTCATTATTCCGTATTCCATATTTGCTCATGGTTTAAAATCTTCAGGGTAGCAGAGCCCCACAGCAGATAGCCGTGCTCGCCAGCACCCTTGGAGTCCCTGGTCTTAGGGGACACTGTCCTTCACGCTGTGAGCTGTGTCTGTTTTATTTGGATTAAGAAACTCACATCGAAGAAAGAAAAGGCTTTCAGAATAAGGAGTGATTTTAGTCGCAGCGGATTTTAAGAAGCAGGAAATATTGAAAGTTGCAGAAACGTATATTAAGCCTGACACTCCAAGTTAGATCCCTTCCTCATTTCAAGGAGTGAGTGACAACTGATTTGCATTTTCACTTAATGTGAGGCTTTCAGTGAAATTTCTTTTATTTTTCTCTCTCTCCAAACAATTCTAATATGCGGATAGCCACAGGTAATGATTATTATGCTTTTGCACTCTTACATTTTGGAGTCCTTGGTAGACTACTAGATTCTCGTATGTTAAGAAAAGAAATTAAAATATGTTGATATATTCCATGTTTAGTCACTTTAAATCAAAATGCTTTTTAAGTTTATTGAAGACCCAGGATATGCACTATATGACAGATAAGAAAAGAAGAGAGAGAAGACACAGGAGAAAGATTTAAAATGAGGCAAGTATGGTAAGTAGGTGGTTTTCCATTTACTGAAAGAGAAGCACATTTTGAGACAAATACACTAGTTTTCCTTTTTATTATAGAAGAAAATCAACCCAAGTACTGGTAAGCATGTCTCTGTTTTGTGTGCCCTGGCATGAGATGTTTCCAAAGGAGAATTTAGGAAAGAAGGGTGGACTTTTGAGCCTAGACAGTCAAAATTGCTTCTTGGAAGAGGGAGGGATTGATCTTGTGGTTTAGTGTCCATTGACTGGAAAATCGAAGTTTAGCAAAAGGCCTGGTGAAGAACAGTGGGGGCTAAGGTTAAGTTACAAAAGGTCTGGGGAGGGATAGCTGCAAGGAACAAGGTCATGCAAGGCCCACAGTGGAAATTCCTCAATCCTTTAAATTGTAAAATTCAGACCAACACCTCGGGGCTTGTTAAAAATGCAGAATCTCCTGCCCCCTCTAGAACTGCTAAAGCAGGATATGCATTTTAACAAGATTGCCAAGTGACTTCTTGGCACATCAAAATTTGAAAAGCCTTGGACTAAGGATTAAAAATGGTGCCATTTCAAATATTAGATTTGATTTGTAAAGTGTAGAACAACAGTGAGAATGGAACAGCATATGATGAAGATTTGCTAACCATGAGATTTGGGTTCTATCTTTATAAATTAACCCAATGTTGAATCAGTAAATGAGAAGTTTCTCCCAGCATCCAAGTGTTTGAGGATGAGTGAAAGGGCTAATATGTGTGCTGGCAAATTTCATATCCCATTATTAAAAGAGAGAAAATACAAATGGAAAAATATATAAAAAGAAAATGATAAGACAAATAGAATAGTGCTGGTGACTATTCTAAAGGATTTCCATAAATTAATTCTCATTTCAATATTGTAAGAATTCTATGAGCTAGCTGTTATTATAAAACCTTCTTTTACCCATGATAGAATGAAACAAGTAGCAGTTAAGAAATTGAAAACTTAATAAATTATGAAGATGGAGTTTAAATCCAAGCTTTAGTGTTCCTGAGTCTATGCTTTTAAGTTTTACAATATAGTGCCTCTCACAGGGATTAGAAAAAGAACACTTTGAAGACTTGGATATGAAAAATTTATAGGTAAAAATAATTTGTTATAGTAAACAAAAGAAAACATTTACTTCTTTGTCTTAGCAAGAGTCAAATAAGCATTGTTTTATTAAAATACTTTCACATGGAGAGAATAAGATGAGCATAGGAAAAAAGAACCAAAATGAAAATGCATTGGAAGTAATTTTTAAAAACTGCATTCACCAAAATAAAATTCAAATTAAAGGCATTTGAAAAATGGAAATAAGACAATAATAAATCAATGTATTGAAGTAAGATGCAGAAAAAATTAAAAAGCAAAGGAAAAATGAAACAGATACATAAGTGAAATAATACATACAATAAATAGGATATGATATATCCAATAATGAATGCAATCATTATGACAACTAGAATCTGATTCATGAGACATAGTTATTTCCAAAGTTGGTTCAGGACATTTATCATTTGCTGTTGACACCCTATTCACTTCTGATATGAGGATACAGGCAACCCACAGAAACTTGAAGTTTCTTCAGATCAAGGACATTTTTAAATGTACTGTGTGCTTTCTACACTAACGAGGGCCTAGTGGCTGTAGCACATCCTTTACCTAGAGGTTCTGCTTCAATGGCATCATAAATACATAAAGCCATGCATGTTTATGTGCTAAAGCAATGCTAAAGAGATATACCCCCCCAACCCAAATGACAGAGATGAAGAGAGCCACAAAAGTGCTTAATATGATGGGAGAAGCGAACACACAATGTTTAATCTATAATACATTGGATACATTTTTAAAATGAGTTAAGTCTTAGAGATTTTAATCAACATAAAAGAAAATACACAGCGTTTACATTTTCAGCAAAGCACAAAGAAAAGTAAAAAGTGGTCTCTTTGAGAATCCAGAAAACTATTACAAAACCAGATAATATCATAGTCTGCTCACAGACACACACACATGCACACACACACTCAATTAAATCTAAATAAAAGAAATATGGTGATCCTATTTTCTGTCCATAGTTCAATACTATTTAAAAGATAAATTCAATCTACTTGAATGTTTTTAAAAACATTGCCATAAATATCTATTCAATCAAAAAAGGAAATTTAGAAAAATAATAAAGTGATAGGGAAAGCAATAAGAAATATACTCAGAAATAAATATAATTCATTAATTTTAATTTAAATAAAATGTATGGAAATATAAAATGATCCCTCCCCACCCCCCAAAAAACAGCAAACTAGGAAAGTAAGAAGGCCAAAACAATAATAAGATAAATATAATTTAATTAAAAAACCAGCATATAGGTAAATTTAGTAAAAAGAAAGCTAAGGATTAATATATTGACCAAACAGTAACATTGACTAAATAGAAGAATTACTCATGACAATAAGGGTGCTAAATGGTCGCATAAAAACATTTATGGCTGCATACATATAATACACAAATTTTTTGTTTAAAAGAGTATACTGTCTGCCAGGTTAATTCAACCTCTTCTGAAGGCTTTTTCTTACATCAGATGAAGGGCTGGATTTAAGTCCTTCTTGATTCCAGAAGTGCACAGCCGAGCTAGCTCAGCTTGCATTGTGTGATGAAGATAAGCGCCTTTATCACGATGAGAATTTCTTGTTGACATTCTTGACAGAAGTTGTTCTCCCCGAACTAGCTTAATACAAAGATAAATTCTTCCTGTTCACCTACCTGAACGAAACTTCTCCTGATTGCAAAGCAATCCCAACTGAAACCTGACTCCTCCTCCCTATAAAAGCCTGAGTCATAACAACCCTGATGAAATATTCTGGAACTTAAGACCTGGAGAGTTCTCCCTATTACAATAGCCTGTATAAGATCAATCTCTTTATCTGTCCATTTTTCTTTTTAAAGCATCAAGTAGATAAGATGTTAGAAAATTGCACTGGAAAAAAAAAAAAGAGTTAAGGAGAAAAAACAGTCAAGGATAAGACTGCAGAATGAGCATATTTGAATCACTTTGGTAGATTGAATTATGTACTCCCTCAAAAAACATGTGCTTAGTCTTAACACACATTCCTGTTGTGTGAATTTATATGTAAATAAGACTCCTGAAGATGTTCTTTTTAGTTAAGGGGTGGCCAATTTAATCAGGATGGGACTTAATCCATATTTCCAGAGGCCTTATGAAGAGAAGAAATTGGGAAGCCAGAAGGTGGACCCAAAACCACGGGAAGAAACAGGAAGTCAGCGGAAACCAGAAGAATAGACAAAGAGAGAAAGCTTGCCATGTGACTGCTGGCAGAGATATAAGCCAAGGAACCCCAAGATTTGCCAGCAGTCAGCACCAAAACACAATACGCGAGAAGAAAGCAAGCCTTGCTGATGTCTTGGTTTTGAACATTTTCTTACCTCAAAACTATGGGCCAATAAATTCCTGTTATTAAGCCAAAAACCACTTTGTGGTGTTTGTGATAGCAGCACTGGTATCCATCTGGGAAAAGCACCAAAAAAAATAAGACTGAGAAAAAATAACCAGAGAGGTACATAGAAATCCAGGAAGGTATGAAAATAAAGAAAGAAAATGCTTGAACCAGGGAGGAGTTTTAAATTATACTGTACATTTTGGAAATCTCAAGTAAAATTAGGAACAGTACATGTTAAATTTGGATAGATGGAAGTCATTGGGAATATCTGCAAGAATGGTTTTATTTTAAACCATTAAATGGTTTAATGGTTTAAAACTAAACCATTAGTGCCTACAGAAGTGAGTTGAAGAATGAACGTGTTGTGAGGAATTTAAAATGGGAGTATAAACACATCTTTTAGAAAGCTTGGGTAGCAGTGATGTGGGACTGTGTTTGGAGGGCAATCTGAGGAAAAAGTAGCTTTTACTAAGATGGGGGAAACTAGAGAATATTTACAATGTAGGAGAAAAGAGTGACTACAGGAGAAAAATACTTGGAAAATCAATGTATAAAATGGTTAACATATTTTGAGTCCTTATATGGTCCAGACAGTGTGCTTGTTTTTTTTTTTAATCTATTTTTTGCTCTTTTCATCTATTAACTTACCTCTATTAAAGGAAAGTAAGACAGAGAATTTAACTTAAGTAACTTGATCATTAGTTAAATTTCAACATTCCACCTCCAGAATCCATGTAGATAATGAGGTTAAAACTACCAATACATCCACTGAGTCTTTAAGAAAAAATGTATGTGTAGTTCTATCAAAACTTGAATTACAGCATCTTCTAAATGTTCAAGCCATTGCAATAAAATTTGAAAGAGAAAATAGAAATGAATGTATTGTTTATATTAGCATAGATAAAATAATTTCATCTTTAGAAAATTCAAAATAGTGTATTAAAATAAATCAGAGGCTGATGAATGTATGATAAATTATGGATGCAAAAACCTATAATTTCCAATAATTAAGCAATATTCTGTTGTAAAATAATTGCAATAAAACATGTAAAAGAGGCTTAGCTTTTTGGAATAAAGACTATACATAAAGTCTATCTCCCAGATAGAAAGTGCATCTTGGAATTACAGTAAATGTAATGTAAGAATAGGCAGGCTGATGAATAGGACATATTTCAGATGGCAGGACATATGGCCATACTTAACTTCAAGGTATAAAAGTATAACACTTTCATATGCTGGGAATTAGAGTGTAAATGGATATTGATGAAAAGAGCAATAACAACTACGCATATATTTTAAAATTATCCTGCTATGTTAGAAATATACACCAAATCAATACTGAGACATCTATTTTTATATTTCAACTTTTAAAATAACAAAAGATATATAGATTTTATCCAATATTGCAGAGGGATAAATGAAATGAACATTTTGAGAAGGAAAAGTGATAAACTTTAGTAATTTTGGACACTATAATTTTACTTCAAGAATTTATTCTAAGACATGATTTGGGAAAAAATAATCGTATTTTACTTTTTAGAAAAGGGAAAACCAGAAACAAACCAAATGCCCAACGGTGGAGAAGCAGTTAATATACATACATAGGGTACAACATTATGTATGAAAATGGTGCAGAAAAATGTATATTATGTGGGGAAATGTGCGGCCCACAAACATTTAAGAAAAGTGCAAAATTAAAAAAATCTTTAATTTGATATTTCATCTGTTACAAATATATATTTCTTGGGAAAAAATTAAAGGGAAATATTTTCAAACATTAATGATGTTTCTCTTTGTGTAATGAAATTATGTTCATTGTTTCTTACAGTTCATGAGTGTATCTATTACTTTTATAATTACAATAAAATTTCCTTTAGAAAACAATTTATATAACTTAAAGATAAGCCAAAACCATGGTCCAAGACTTGGCGAGCATTCTACCACTAAAAATCACCTGTGCACCCTTAGAACAGCTTTTAATGTCCATCTTCCCATAAGTTAAATAATGCCAAAATGAAAAACAATAAACAAGGTAAAACATAAAAATAAATTAAATATTATAATATTTATTTTTGATATATTACATTTAACTTTTTACCTTTATAATTTTATTTTAAACTGAAAAAGGATATATAAGTACTACTTTAGTATGTACAAAATATTGAGTAAAAGGATTAATATGGAAAATGTGTCACTAAAGAATTTCCGTAGTGTTTATCTAGTTTATAAAATATCATAGGTATTAATTATTATGTGTATTTGCTTTTAAATAAGAAAATGAGGGCTTAAGATTTGTAACATAAATTTTAATAGTCATTTTCATCTTAATTTGCACTAAAGGGAATATTAAATTTCACAACGATATTGTTCATATGGTGTTATTCTTGAATATGGGGAGAAGGTGACAGGGAGGGAAGTAATATTTATTAATACCAAATATTGTCATGCTGTGTGCTAGATATTTAACTTGTTATAATCTCAAAGAACATAATATTCCCATTAATTAAACATTTCCCATGTGCCAGATACCACCATTCTAAGCCCTTTACATCTACTATACCAGTAACTGTGCTTAAGTGAAAATAGTTGCTGTGGAGGGGAAAAGTGGGGAGTCTCCACGAAGTGATAAATAATCTGAATATTTATATTTCTCATCAGGAACTTAATAAACAATGTCCAAGGTAGATAAATAAAAAAATACCACCAAGATGATGGTAAATATATAATTGCCAAAAGATGTAAAGATATAAAGAGTTAAAAGAGTTGTTGCTTTCGGGGAGCCAAATTTGGTGGAGGAGAGATGCGAAAGCAAAATTATATGGACTCAGTGTTATTCAAATCTTAAAGATGTGCATGTATTTCTTTGATTATAAGCCTAGGTAAATTGTCCCATTTCATGCTTCTCTACACCATTGGCATATGTATTTCTCCCACTAGACAGGCTACCATTGACAATGGGAGTTCTCTTATTCATTCTGAAACTCTTAGAATCTAACACATAGAAGGCATCATAAAAGTGAAAAAAAAATTCATTGAATGAAATGCCCTCAAATTTAGAACCATCAGAATTTAGGTAAATGGAAAAAAGTTTGAATCCTAGTGTACAGCAAAATTCAGTAAGATACAATTTGAAAATCTAGCTTTTTTGTTCTAATGTGCTGGCAAGAAAATCAGACTCCTTCTTATCACCATTGCTTAATTTATTACACTATACAAGCTGTCAAAATGCTTGCACATTTAAATATCAATAATTTCTTACTATTTCTTTAATCTTAGAAAACAAAAATGGGGGATTAATTTAATTGGCATCTAAGCAACTATTCACTATTTAGGCTGTTTGCTAATGATTAAGATGCAATGATACATTCTATTCCTAAACTCAGATAATAAATAAAGGATGGGGAGAAGTGAATTAAAAAATCAGTTCATTTCTTGTAGTCTCATTTTCTGCTAATGATAACTGAAAAGTATGAATGCATTTGAGGAGAGCTGGATCAAAATTTTTCTGAATTGAATTTATCAAAATAAACTCTAAAAGTAATTAATATGTATCTTACAAGAATGAAATGATCCTGAAAATTGATAGATTCACAATATGCCATTACATGGTATTTTTTCAGAGTAAATTTTATAACCAGCTTGAGGATTTGTGAAATTAATTTCATTTCAACTATTTCTGTTTGGAAAAAAAAAAACTGTGTATGGCGAAGGGCTAAAAAACCTTTTCTGAACAGTAGTACTTGAATCCTTGATAGGGTTGGATTCTTTCAGATAGGAACCCTGTACATTTGAAGCCTTAGCTTCCAATTCCCTATTCCCAATCCATCCCCATGTAAACTATATTCTAGATATTGACTTTGTAAATTTGCTTATTCTAATTGTTTCATATCAATGAGATTATACAATATTTGTCCTTGATAATCAGGTTTATTTCTCTCAACATGATGTCTTCCAGGTTTATCCATATTGTTACATGTATTAGGACTTCATTACTTTCTATGACTAAAAAATATTCCATTGTATGTATAGACCACATTTTATATCATTCATCCACTGATGGACACTTAGGTTGCTTCCACCTTTTGGCAATTGTGAATAATGCTGCTATAAACATGAGTGTGAAAATATCTGTTTGAGACCCTGCTTTCACTTATTTTGGATATATACTTAGTAGTAGGATTTATTTCTATATTAGATTCCTCAAGAACTGCCAAACTGTCTTCCATAGTGGCTGCACCATTTTTAATTGCCACTAGCAATGACTGAGTGCTCCTATTTCTCTGCATCCCCTCCAACACTTTTATTATCTGCATTTTTAGTAGCAGCCATTCTAATAGGTGTGAAATAGATCTCATTGTGATCTTGATGTGCATTTACCTGGCGGCCAATGATGTCGAGCATCTTTTCATGTGCTTTTGCCCATTTGCATTATATTTTTTCGAGAGATGTCTAGTCAAGTCTTTTTTTCAAATTTTTAATTGGGTTCTCTATTTGTTGTTAACTGAAGGATTTCTTTTTATATTTTGGATATCAAGGCTTTATCAGATATGTGGTTTCCTAATATTTTCTCCCATTAAGTAAGTTGTCTTTTCGCTTTCATGATAAAGCCATATGAGGCACAAAAGTTTTTAATTTTGATGAGGTACCATTGAAACTTTTTTTTCTTTTGTTGTTTATGCTTTGGGTTATAAAGTCTAAGACACCATTGCCTAACACAGGTCCTGAAGATGCTTTTCTATGTTTTTGTGTGAAAGTTTGATAGTTCTAGCTCTTAAGGTTTTTAATATAATTCCATTTTCAGTTGATTTTTGTATAAAATGTGAGGTAGGAATTCTCCTTTTATTTTGCAAATGGAGATCCAGTTTTTCTAGAACCATTCTTTGAAGTGCTTATCTTTTCCAATTGAATGGTCTTTGCCCTTTGTCAAAAATTGTTTAGTTATAAATGCAAGGGTTGATTTCTGAACTTTCAATTTGGTTCCACTGTTCTATATGTTTACACTTGTACCAGTGCCATGAGTTTTTTTTTTTCATGAGTTTTTGATTACTGTGACTGCGTAATAAATTTTAAGATCAAGAAATGTGAATACTCCAATTTCACATTTCTTTTTCAAGATGGCTTTTGCTATTAGTGACTTGTTCCATGTCCATATAAATTTAAATTTACCATGTCTACAGCAAAGGTTATTGGAATTTTGGTTGGTGTTGTGTTGAATCCGAAAATTACTTTGTGTGAAAACTAATTTGTGCAAAGAATGTTGATGAAATTTTGATTTGGATTGCATTGAATCTACAAATTTCTTTAGGTAAGATTGACATCTTAATTATATTTAGTCTTCCAATCCGTGAGGCCAAATTTCCTCCCATTTATTTGGGTCATCTTTGATTTTTTCTTTTTAGCAACATTTTGTAATTTTCTTCATATAAGGCCTTTAAATTCTTGGTTAGATTTAGTTCTAGATATTTGATTATTTTAATTACTAGTGTGAATGGAATTTTTTTCTTCATTTCTTCTTCTAATTGCTCATTTCTTGTGTATATAAATGCTACTGACCTTGGGGTATTGACCCTGAACCTCACCATTTTGTTGATTTATTTATCAGCTCTAGGAGATTTGCTGTGGATTTTTCAGGATTTTCAGGATTTAGAGATAAAAGAAAAAACTTTTATTTCTTTTTCTTGCTTAATTTTGTTGGTTCAACCTTCCAGTACAATGTTGAATAACAGTGGTGACAGTAGGTATCTTTGTCTCGTTCCTGACTATAGAGGGAAAACTTTCAGTCTTTCACCATTAAGTATGATGTTAGCTGTGAGATTTCCATACTTGCTCTTTATCATGTTGAAGAAGGTAACTTCTATTCCTAATGTTTTAAGGATTTTAATCATGAAGTGGTGCTGGATTTTGTTAAATGCCTTTTATGCATCAATTGAGATGATCTTGTGTGTTCTTTTTACTTCATTTTATTAATGTGGCATATTACATTGATTCCTTATTTTGAACCAAAATTTGCTTACTAAGGACAAATTCTATTTGACCATGCTGTATAATTATTTTAATATGGTGTTGGATTTGGTTTGCTAATATTTTGTTGAGAATTTTTGCATCTATAATCATAAACTATATTATTCTGCAGTTTTTTTCTTGTGTTATCTTTCTGCCCTTGGTATGAGTGTGATGCTGGCCTTCTAGAATGAATTAGGGAGTGTTCTCTCTTCTTCAATTTTTTGGGAGAGTTTGAGCAGAATTGGAGTTAAGTCTTATTGAATTGTTTGGTAGAATTCTGCTGTGAAGCCATCTGATTCTGGGCTTTGTTGTTGTTGTTGTTGTTTTAAATTACTGATTGAATCTCTTTTCTGGCATTTGGTTTTTTTGAAATCTTCTATTTCTTCTTTTGTCAATATAGGTAGTTTGTGTGTTTCTAAGAATTTATCCATTTCCTATAGACTATCTAATTTATTCATGTGCAGTTGTTCATAGTATCCTCTTACAGAACTTCTAATTTCAGCAGCATGGTAATAACCTTCCTAATTACTTTCTGAATTTAGTTCATTGTGTCTTCTATATATTTTTGCTTTATCAGTCTAGATAAAGGTTTGATAGTTTTAATGATCTTTTATTTCATTTCCCTCCACTTTAATCTTTATGATATTGCCTTCATTCTGCTCACTTTGGGTTTAGCTTGCTCATCTTTTTCTAGTTCTTTCAGTCTTGATATTAGGTCTCTGCTTTAAAGTTTTTTTTTCTTCTTTAATGTAGGTATTTAGAGCTATAGATTTGTCTCTCAGAACTGCCTTCACTGAGTCCCATAACTTTTGTTGTGTTGCATTTTCATTTTCACTTACCTCAAGATATTTCCTAATTTTGCTTCTGATTTCTTCTTTATCATATTGGTTGTTTAAGAGTATGTGGTTTAATTTCCACATGTTTGTGAATTTCTCACTTCTTCCTCTATTATTGATTTCTAGCTTCATTTCATTGTAGTCAGAAAATATTTACTGTGCAATTTCAATATTTTTATATTTATTGAGACTGGCTGTGTGACCTAACATGTGGTCCCTCCTAGGGAATGTTCTCTGTGTGCATGAAAAGAACATGTATTCTGTTTTTTTAGGTGAAGTGTTCTTTATATGTCTGTTAGGTCTAGTTGATTTAGAGGGTCATTCAAGACTCTTATCTTCTGATTAAACATTCCATCCATTATTGAGAGTGGTGTATTAAAGTTTCCTAATATTAATGTAGAATTTCTCCCTTCAAATTTGTCAGTATTTACTTCATATATTTTTGGGCTCTGCTGTTAGGTTCATATGTATTTATAGTTGTTACATCTTCTTGCTCAACTGTCCCCTTTATTGGTTTATTATGACCTTCGTTGTCCCTCATAACTGCTTTTGACTTAAAGTCTGTTTCATCAATATTAGTGTGCTGGTTTGAAAGGAAGTATGCCCCCTAAAAAATGCCATGTTTTAATATAAATCCCATTTCATAAAGGTAGAATAATCCCTATTCAATACTGTATGTTTGAAACTGTAATCAGATCATCTCCCTGGATGATGTGATTTAGTCAAGAGTGGTTGTTAAATGGGATTAGGTGATGACATGTTTCCACCCATTTGGGTGGGTCTTGATTGGTTTATTGGAGTCCTATAAAAGAGGAAATATTTTGGAGAATGAGAGATTCAGAGCAAGCAGAATGATGTAGCCATGAGATGCAGAGAGTCCACGAGCAGCAACCTTTGGAGATGAAGAAGGAAAACACCTCCTGGGGAGCTTCATGAAACCAGAAGCCAGGAGAGAAAACTAGCAGATGACGATGCCATGTTCGCCATGTGCCCTTCCAGCTGAGAGAGAAGCCCTGACTGTGTTTGCCACATGCCTTCTCACTTGAGAGAGAAACCCTGACCTTCATCGGCCTTCTTGAACCAAGGTATCTTTCCCTGGATGCCTGTGACTGGACATTTCTATAGACTTGTTGTAATTGGGACATTTTCTTGGCCTTAGAACTGTAAACTTGCAACTCATTAAATTCCCCTTTTTAAAAGCCATTCCATTTCTGGTATATTGCATTCTGGCAGCTAGCAAACTAAAACAATTAGTATAGTCAATTGAGCTCTCTTTTGGTTACTAGTTGTATGGTATAATTTTTCCATCTTTTCATTTTTAACTTACTTGTATATTTGAATTTATAGTGAGTCTCATACAGACAGCATAGAGTTGGGTCATGCTCTTTTATCCATTCAGCCAATCCCTGCCTTTTGACTGAAGAGTTTAATCTGTTTTAATTTAAAGTTGCATCTGATAATATGGGACTTCCTTCTGCCATTATGGTATTTAGTTTTTGTAGTCTTATACCTTTTTTTCCTTCAATTCCATTAATGCCTACTTTTATATGTATTTGATTTTTTGTGTTGTGCCATATTGAGTGGCTTCTCATCTCTACCTGAATATATTCATCATCTATTTTCCTTGTGGTTGCCATGGGATTAAAATTTAACATCCTAAATATACAACAGTAATATTTAGTTTGATATGAAATTAACTTCAATAGCATGCACATATAATTTGCCTATACCCCTGTTCTAGTTTGCTAGCTGCCAGAATGCAATATACCAGAAACAGAATGGCTTTTAAAAGGGGAATTTAAAAAGTTGCTAGGTTACGGTTCTAAGGCTGAGAAAATGTCCCAATTAAAACAAGTCCATAGACATGTCCAATCTAAGGCATCCAGGGAAATATACTTTGGTTCAAGAAGGCCAACGAAGTTCAGGGCTTCTCTTTCAAGTGAGAAGGCACATGGCAAACACAGTCACAGTTTCTCTCTTGGCTGGAAGGGCACATGGTGAGCAAGGCGTCATCTGCTAGCTTTCTCTTCTGGCTTCCTGTTTCATGAAGCTCCATGGGAGGTATTTTCCTTCTTTATCTCCAAAGGTCACTGGCTTGTGGGCTCTCTGCTTCTTGTGGCTATGTCATTCTTCTCTGCTCTTTCTGAATCACTGATTCTCCAAAATATTTCCTCTTTTATAGGACCCCAGTAAACCAATCAAGACCCACTCAAATGGGTGGAGACAGATCTCTACCTAATTTAGCTTAACAATCACTCTTGATTAAATCACATTTCCAGGAAGATGATCTAATTACAGTTTCAAACATACAATGCTGAATAGGGATTAGAAGAAACAGCTGCCTTTACAAAATGGGATTAGGATTAAAACATGGCTTTTCTAGGGGACATACATCTTTTCAAACCAGCACATTCCACCCTGTGGACCCTAAAAAAGGCATGTTTTCCCTATATACAAAATACATTCATTCCATAAGAATATCAGAGAACCTTAAACCATTTCAGTAACATCACAAATACAATACAAGGTTAAAACTAGTACAAAATCTCAAAGTTTGTTACTAGCATAGTCTGTCCTAAGGAAAAATTATTCTCTGGCTTTGGACCTTTGAAAACCCATAACAAGTTATTTGCTGCCAACATACAAAGGAGGAACAGTCATAGGATACATATACATATTTCCATAGGGAGGAAGGAACACAGGGGTCACAAGACCCAAGCAGTTTCAAAAACCTGCAGGGCAAAGTCCATTAGATTTCAAAGTCTGAGAGTCATTCATCTTCAGAGCGCCTGAAAGCAGCAGTCCCACCCTTTCCAAAGGCCTACACAGAGGCCTGCTTCTCTCCAAACACAATCTTGGGGACATTGGGGAGACAACCTTTTTCTTGGCTCCACCCTCTCCAAGCATTGGGGCTGCACCCAGGCTCTCTGCCATCTCCAGGGCACATGCTCAACCCCACCATGTGGTGGCAGCTAGGCTGTCCCCAAATCCCAAGGAATGTGCTTCACCCTCTCCAAGGCCTGAGGTGGCATGACTCTTCCACTGAAATGAGGTGGAAGGCCCATCTTCAGCCTTTTGAGGCAAACTCACCCATTCTATGGTCTTGGTTGAGTCTGCTCTCCTGGCCCAAGGCTTCTTGACTTCAGATCTCAGCATCCATGGCTTTGCCTCTCAAGTTATTTTTCCTCCAATATGTCCTTTCTCTGTCCCTCTCAGTCTCGACTGGCAGTGGTTCTCTTTATACAGGTCCTGCAATACTCTCACTGGCTTTCTATGCAGTAGCCCTGGATCATGCCCATCAGACATAAGGAGTTTCTGCAAATCCTTCCTGGATAACTCCACGTTCAATCCTGGCTTTCTCTGAAATAGTTGACTGGTTCCACATTTGGTCAAGTCCTCACATGGGACACTATTCTCTGGGATCTCCCTTCCAGGAAGCCCAGAATTCTCCAGAACATCAACTTCTAGTTTCTTTGTACCCAAGAGTTCAGTTCTCAGCTCATCTCTTTCCTGTCATATTTCACTGTAAACCTTGAGGAGAAACCAGGCTGCACCTTCCATATTTAATTTGGAGATCTCTTCAGCTAAATATCCAAGGTCATGGCTTCTAAAATCTGCCTTCCAGCCAAAGCCACTAGTTAATTTTTCCAGATTATCTGCTATTTTAAAACAAGGATCACCTTCCTTCCAGTCTGCAATAGCACATCCCTCATTTCTGTCTAGAGCCTGATCAGAAATATCTTCAGAATTAATGTTTCTACCAACAGTCTCTTCAAAGCATTCTAGGCCTCCTCTATCAGGCTTCCACAACTCTTCCAGAAACTTCCCTTTATCCATTTAAAAAGCCATTCCAACACGTTTGATATTTTGCAAACCTCAGCAGCACCCCCCTCTCCGGTACCAAAATCTGTTCTAGTTTGCTAGCTGCTGGAAGGCAACACACCAGAGATGGATTGGATTTCAATAAAAGGGGATTTATTTAGTTAACGTATAGTTCTTCAGAGGAAAGGTAGCTAACTTTTGACTGAGGTTCTTTCTTATGTGGGAAGGCACAGGGCAATCGCTGCTGGCCTTCTTCCCAGGCTTCTGGGCTCCAACAACTTTCCCTGGGGTAATTCCTTTCTGCATCTCCAAAGGCCTGGGCTGAGCTGCAAGTGCTGAGATGAGGTATGCTGTGCTGCTTTGGCTGTGCTATGTTGAGCTCTCTCATTTAAGTATCAGCCAATTAAATCAAACATCATTCATTGCAGCAGGCACACCTCTTAGCTGACTGCAGATTTAATGAGCAACAGATGAGATTCACATACCCTTGGCTCATGTCCACAGCAACAGAATTAGGTGCCTTCACCTGGCCAAGTTGACAACTGAATCTAACTACCACAACCTCTTTGTCCTCTACCTTCCATTGTACTTGTTACTACTTATATCACCATACACTGTACGTCTAAAAACATAGATTTACCATTAGTTTTATGCACTTGCATTTAGCAGCTGTAGGAAGCAAGAAGTCGTGTTACAAACTGAACAGCACAGTAGAGTAATACTGGAATTTATAATTACCCAAATAGTTACTTTTACTGATGGTCCTTATTTCTTTATTTGTCTTTGATCCACTGTCTATTATCCTTTCCTTTCAGCCTGAAGGACCACCTTTAGCATTGCTTGTAGGACAAGTTTAGTGGTGACAAACTCTCTCAACTTTTGTTTTCCTGAGAATGTTTTCATTTCTTCTCATTTTTGAAAGAGAGTCTTGCCAGATATAAAATTCTTGGGTACCAGTTGTTACCTTGACTTTGTGGTTTCTGATGAGAAATTGGTCCTTAATCTAATTGTTCCTCACTTATACATAACACATTACTTTTCTCTTGCAGCTTTCCAAACTCTCTCCTTGTCTTTTGCATTCAATAGTACAATCAATAAATGACAGGGTGTATTTTTCTTCATGTGTATCTTCTTTGATGTTCTCTGGGCTTCTTGGATGTGTGTATTCATGTTTTCTGCTATGTTTGGCACAGTCTCTTTCATTATTTCTTTGAATGTTCTTTCTGCCCTTCTCTCTCTTTTCTCTTCTGGAACTCCCAAAATACAGATTTTGATTTACTTGATGGTGTTCCAAAGATTTCTTAAACTATTCTCACTTTCAATATTTCTTTTAACTTTCTACTCCTCAGCCTGACTCATTTCAAGTGTCTTGTCTTCATATGCACTGATTCTTTCTTCTGGCACCTCTCATTTGCTCTTGCAATGCTCCTGAGTATTTTCATTCCAGCTATTGTGGTCTTCTACTCCAGTAGTTCTGTTTGGTTCCTTTTTAAGATTTCTATCTCCTTTCTAAGAGTCTTATATTGTCCAGTCATTGTTTTCCTGATACTCCTAACCTCTCTCTCTGTATTTCCCCTCACCTTCTTTAGTATTTTAAGATCCTTTTTTTAAGGTTTTGTTTGGCATATCGACATTCTTATCTTCTTTGCAGCATTTCCTAGATTTTTATTCTCTTCCTTTGGATGGGCCATCACTTTCTGTTTTTGTTTTCATTTACTCCTTGTTTTCACACTGTACATTTTAATATTTTGGAATGTTAACTCTGGGACTTATTCCCTGATATGTTTGTTTCTTGATTTGGAAGCAGCTGGCAATGAGGCAGATTTTCTTGAGCTTCAGCCCTCCTATCAGGAAGTTTTGCCTGAGGTGATTCCAGTATGCACGGTTTTCTCTGTCTTGTCCTGGAATTTTGCTTGTTAGTTCCTTTGGAGTTCTCCTGTTTACAGGAGTTTGGTTATCCTCTCTGTTTCCCAAGAGACAGACCTTAATCTTCTAGCGAGCATTTGAAGCTGAGAGATTGTTTTCCTCAGACTGTCTACCTCTATAGTTTTCTATACTCCTTTCATTGTTTCAAGCTGCTTTTGCCTGAATGGAAAATTATGGAGGAAGGGGCATGCTGGAGAAGACTTTCCAAAGTCAGTCTCTCCCAGCCCAAACAGGGTAGGGTCACATGAAAGGAGGTGAATACCTGCTCTGAAGGTGCACTGGGTATGGGGATAAAGCTTCTCTAACAGCTTCCAAAGGCTGTGCTTTGCTGACCTACTTAGCAAAACAGACCTTGAACTAAATGTCCTCCTCATCCCTGAGGAAGTTACATCTTTACATCTTTACTCCTGCTGCCCTGTCTAGGGAATGTTGAAACTATGGTTGTCACTGCTTTTGTCTGAGGCATGTTCAAACAATGGCTGCCCTCAGTGCCTGGCCCCCAGTGTTAAGCAAAGCCATGATTAGTGATCCACCATGCTCACCCCTGATCTTAGGGAAGAGGGTTGTACATCCCTTTCTGTCACTGTGAACTAGCAGCCATACCCATGGTGGCCTCTACAGTAGTGGGGGATACGCACTAGTAGCCCCCATGTGGAGAAAGCAATTTACTAGTCTTTACTGTAATTTATTAGCCTCTTCCCCATTCTTTCTTGATACTGAACAGTGTTCTTCAGGCTTTCAGATTTTCAAAATGGTTGTTTCAGACAGTTCCTGCCTGTTTAGTAGTTGTTTTTGAGGAAGGACTGACTCGTGGAGCTCCCTGGTCCACCATCTTCCCATTCCTTATGGTTTTAATTTAAATCTCCTTAACGTCAAATAATGCTAGTATCTTCCCATGTGATTATTTGCCATCTGTTTTGTATCTATGTGTTCAAAAGTATTGCCCTTTATGTTGCAGTTGTTTGTTTTCTTTTCATTGAATTTGGAGAGTTCTTTATCTATTCTACATAAAAGTCTTTACCAAATGTGTGATTTACAAATATTTTCTCCAGTCTGTGCCTTTTTTTATTCTCTTAAAAGTGCTTCTCAAAGGGAAGTTCTTAATTTTGAAGAAGTCCTTTTTACTGTTTTTTATTATTTTATGGACCATGCATTTAACAGTGTATCTAAAATCTTTGCTTATCCCAAGTCAGAAAGATTTTTTCCTATGTTTATTTCTAGAAGTATTATGTTTTACATTTAGATTTTAGATCTATTTTGAGGCAATTTTTAAATATTATGTGAGGTATGGATCAAAGTTCTTTTTTTATATGTGTATTCAATTGTCCCAGTTCCTTTAAGGCTATCTCTCTCCTCTAATTTGTCTTTCCATTTGTGTCAATAATCAATTAACCATGGGTAGATGAATCTATTTCTGTCACTTCATTCTTTTCCCTTGGTCTACTTGTGGGCTTGATGCTGTTCACATCAAATTGTTATAGCTTTATAATAATCCTTTATATGAGGCACTGTAAATCTTCCAAAATTATTCTTCATTTTCAAAGTTTTTTTTTTTTTTGCAGTTCTAATTCATTTTCATTTCCACAAGAACTTTAGAATCAGGTTGTTAAATTCTACAGAAATAATGCTGGAATTTCAATTGAGACTGTTGAATGTACACGTCAATTTAGAGAGAACTGAAACCTGAACGTTACGGAATGACCCAATCAATACGAAATACTCTTTATTTTCTCTCAGCAATGCTTTGTACTTTTCAGCCTTCAGATCTTGAACACCTCTTATTGGATTTTTCTCTAAATATTTCATATTTTTATTCTAAGATGACTCATGTTTTCATTACAAATGTGCTCATTGTCAGTATGGAAAAATGCAACTCTTTGTATCTTTATCTCATGAAATCTTGCCAAATTCATTTATTAGTTGTAGTATCTTTTTTGTAAATTCCTCAGAATTTTATACATAATAAAAAATGCTGCCTGTGAATAAAGGCAGGACTACATTTTCTTTTGAAATCACTATTCCCTTTATGTCTTTTCCTTGCCTTATTCCACCAGCTAGAACCCCCAGTTCAATATTGAATAGAAATCCCCTGCCTTTCTCTTAAATGAAGAGGAAAATCATTCTGATCCCAGTTTGTCATGGGCTACCATGTGATCCTCTCAGATTTTTCCTTCTAGCTGTTCCAGAATATAGGAGACTAGAGGGCTTAAATATATTTTTATTATCACAATCAACTTTTTTCCTTCTTTTTTTCTGAAAAATAACATACACACACAAAGAAGCTATAAATTTCAAAAAGCACAGTACCACAACTAGTTGTAGAACATATTTCAGAGTTTGACATGTGTTACAATTTCACAATTCATAGATATTCATAGATACCATTTATCAGATTAAGGTAGTCCCTTTCTACTTCTAGCATGCTGAGAGCTTTTATCAGAAATTGATATTTTATTTGTCAAATGCTTTCTTCTGAATCTATTCATATGATCATATGTTGGTTTGTTTCAGTGTAAGTAATACACTGAATTTCATTGACTGAGTTTCAAATGTTAAACTAACTGTGGATTCCTGAACTAAATGGTCAAGGTTATCCTTTCTACGTCAGTTTTGAATGATTGGTTTTTTCCCCCTCATTGAGTCATATTTTCCTGCTTCTTTGCATACTTGATGATTTTTATTTGGATACCAGACATTGGAAATTTTACCTGCTCAGGTACTGGTTATTTAATGACTAGTATACAATTCTTTGCAATAATTAAAATATAGCAACATTCCCACTGTATACAACTTGGTGTAAATTTCTGCTACATGTACACTGTCACTCTATCAGGAATTTCCTAGAAAATATAGGTGGACATCCTGATATTGACATGATGAAGTATTAAATAAAGGAGCTTATGTGACCCAAGGCTGAACATCATCCTGCTGGAAGTCACTTAATCCACAAAAAGGATTAAGAAAGGACAACAGACACAGGGCAACACTAAAAAGAAAATCAGGCTTATTCCAGGATATTATTTTTGAGCACTCTAGAAGAGATTCTCAGAATAGGGCAACTACATTAAGGTCAGAACATAGGGAGGCAAGAAACAGCCTCCAGGAGCTAAGACAGAATAATTACACAGGGGAGTCTAACATTGGTCTCTAGTCAAGGTTTCAATGATGCAAAATCATAGCTGATCCTTCCACCTTCTAAATGTATAAATGCTGATTCACTATTACCACAGCCACTAAGCACTGAATCAGTGTTCTGAGTCATGGATTAAAAGGCCTTATCTTGTACATAGTCACATGGTGTACCTATTGACTAGAATGTCTGACCCCGATTATTCAATCAGCAAACTACTGCTCCTCTTTCAAATATCAAACTTTCAAAATATCATATAAGACAAAAAATAATAAAGGGCATCATTATATTTGACTAAACTATGAAGAATGCAATTTTTATTAAAAGCTTTGTTGTAGAATGTGACAAACAGATTTAACCATTTTTATAGAAATTCAAAGGACCGAATAACCAAAACAGTTCTTTAAAAGAAGAAAAAAATTACAAAATCTTATTATACTTGATTTCAATAATGCTCCAAAACTGTAGTAATTAAGACAGTGTGGAACTGAAAAAAGAGACATGTAGAACAACGGAAAAGAATAGAAAGTCCAGCAACAGACCCACACATATATATAGTCAGTTGATTTTTGACAAGGATTGCAAGGCAATTCAACAAATGATGTTGGATCAACTGATATCCATTTGGAAAATTAAAATGATTGGCAACTCTTATCACATGTCACGCATAATAATTAACTCAAAATTGAGTCATAGGGCGGACCACAGTGGCTCAACAGGCAGAGTTCTCGCCTGCCATGCCAGAGACCCCAGTTTGATTCCCAGTGCTTGCATATGCATAAAAAAAAGTTCCCATTTGGGTGCACAGGTGGTTCAGTGGTAGAATGCTCATCTTCCATGCAGGAGACCCAGATTCAATTCCCAGACCACACACCCCACCCCACCCGAAAAATAAAAAACATTATAAAAAATGAATCATAGACTTAAAAATGAAACTCCAAAATGTAATACTCCTATAAGAAAAGATAAGCTAAAATCCTTACAAAGTTGTAGTGAACAAAAATATCTTGGATAAAATACAAAATGCAAGCAAAAATATCTTGGATAAAATACAAAATGTATGAACCATTAAAAAAAACTACTTTTTTTATTTTCCAATCTATCCAAATAAATTGGACTACTTTAAGATTTTAAAAATGCTCTTTAAAGACACAATTAAGAAAATGAAATAGCATGCAACAGCCTGAAAGAAAATATTCACATTACATTAGGGAGACAATCCCCACCCCAGTCCCCCCAACCTGAGCAACTACTGATCTTCTTTCTGTCTCTATAGTTTTGCCTATTCATAATATCCCATTAAATGGAATCATATAATGTGTGGTATTTTATAATTGGCTTCTTTTATTAATTACAATATATTCAAAGTTCATCTACATTGTAGCATGGATGAATATTTCGTTCTTTTTTATTACCTAGTAATTTTATGGATATACCATGTTTTGTTTATCCATTCATCAATTAATGGATATTATGATGTTTCCATTTTAGGTCTATTACAAATAATGCTGCTATGGGCATTTGTGTGTAAGTTTGGCATGGACATATCTTTTCATTTTGCTTGCCTATATATCTAGGAGTAGAATTGCTGGCTTATATGGTAACTTCATGTTTAATTTTTTGAAGAACAGTAGTCTTTTGAAGCACTATTTTCTAAAATATCTTTACTATTTTACATTCCCACTAGAAATATATGAAGGTTTCAGTTTCTCCATGTCCTTGTTATTATCTTTTCTGTTATAGCCATCCTAGTGGGTATGTTGAAGTATCTCTTTGTGGTATTGTTTTGCATTTCTATTGACTGAGTTGACATCTTTTTCATGCCAATTGGTCATTTTTATATCTTCTTGGAAGAAATACTTATTGAAACTCTTTGGCCATTTTAATTGGATTATCTTTCTTTTCTTTTCTTTTTTTTAATTTTTAACTTTTTATTGTATAGTACAACATATATACAAACCAAAGAAATTAAAAAGCAATAGTTTTCAAAGTACTCTTCAACATGTAGTTACAGGACAGATCCCAGTTTGTCATGGGCTACCATGTGATCCTCTCAGATTTTTCCTTCTAGCTGTTCCAGAATATAGGAGACTAGAGGGCTTAAATATATTTTTATTATCACAATCAACTTTTTTCCTTCTTTTTTTGTGAAAAGTAACATACACACACAAAAAAAAGCTATAAATTTCAAAAAGCACAGTACCACAACTAGTTGTAGAACATATTTCAGAGTTTGACATGTGTTACAATTTCACAATTTTAGGTTTTTACTTCCAGCTGTTCTAAAATACTGGAGACTAAAAGAGATATCAATTTAATGATTCAGCATTTATATCCATTTGTTAAATCCTATCTTTTCTGTATCACTCCACCATCACCTCTGATCTTTCCAGCCCTCTCTTTAAGGATGTTTGGGCTATGGCAATTCTAAATTTTTCATATTGGAAGGGTCTGTCACTAATATGGGGTAGGGAGAGGGAACTATCTGATGTTCCGGAGAGGCTGGGTTAAGTTTCAACACTTATCTGGACCAGGGATTCATCTGGAGGTTGTAGATTTCTGAAAAGTTACTCTAGTGCATGGAACCCTGGTGGAAGCTTATATATTGCTCTAGGTGTTCTTTAGGATTGGCTGGAATGATCCTGATTGGGTGTTGGCGGGTTATGATAGGTAGCAAGGTCTAACTGAAGCTTGTATAAGATCAACCTCCAGAGTAGCCTCCGACTCTATTTGAACTCTCTCTGCCATTGATACTTTATTAATACATTTCTTTTCCCCCTTTTGGTCAGGACGGAATTGTTGATCCCATGGTGCCAGGTCTGGGTTCATCCCTGGAAGTCATCTCCCACATTGCCAGGGAGACTTTCACCTCCGGATGTCATGTCCCACATAGGAGGGAGGGCAATGATTTTACTTGCAGAGTTGGGTTTAAAGAAGTGAGGCCACATCTGAGCAATGAAAGAAGTCCTCCAGAAGTTACTCTTAGGCATGCCTATAGGTAGTCTAAGCTCCTCCACTACATACATAAGCATCACAAGAGTAAGCCTCATGATCAAGGGCATGGCCTGTTGAGTTGGGTGTCCCTAAAGTTTGACCCAGTATCAGGGGATTCCCTGATGGTAAGGTTTAATAGTTCCATATTCCTTCTCCCATCCCTTAAGAGACTTTGCCAATACTTTTTGATTATCTGCTTAATATACTATAGGATGTATCCAGGCATTACAATAATCTATGCAGGATTAAAGGATCACTTTCTTATTCTGTGCTCCCTGTGTTTCAATTGTTCAGATGAGCTATACAGATAGGGTGAATTAGATTATGCACTACAAAAAATTTCAGTCCCAGACCAAATAAATCTTTCTTCCATTAGTCTCAAAGAGTATGTGTGGTTCTGAAATATAGACCCTGTCTTCCTTACCCCTATGTTCAAATTACTTTAACCCCCACCTGTTTGGCTTCATTCTTATCTCTAAATATCGGTTTATATATATATAAAACAGCCTCTCAGAATCCAGAAATAATAATCACCACTCTGGACTTAATGTGTCTGCTCTAAAAGCTTGCAATCCAAGCCCCTGTTTTCTTATAAGCATTTTCTAAAGGTGACCATAACATTCTTGTTCTTTTGTTTCTGGCTTGTTTTGTCCCACCAAATGTCCCACATGTTCATTCACATCATTGCATACCTCAGGACTTTGTTCCTTTTTGTAGCAGCACAACCTTTGTTCATAAGTATACACCATCGTTCGCCAATCTACTTCTCCATCAGTGCATCCTTCAGCCACCTGCATTCATTGGGCATCATGTCTAGGGCCCAAAGTCCACAGTCCATCAACATTCTCAATTTTAGATAATTTCATTGTTCCCAAGAGAAAGAAAATCAATAAACACACCCTCACCAAATAAGAAATCTAAACCTTGTCTTAACTCTTGTCCCTCCCCCCATTATTTACCTCTGCTGTTGCTGTGGTAGTGCTGATGGTTTCCTTTTGAACATAACTCATAGCATGGATTATTTTTCTTTTTATAATTGAGTTGTAAGAGTTCTTTTCTGCTTGCTGTTTTTTTTTTGAATGAAGAATTATTTTAATTTTGTTGAAACATATGTACCACCCCAAATTTTCCCTTTTAGACACTTTCATGTGTACTGCTCAGTGACATTAAATATATTCACAATATTATAACCACCACACATTACCAAACATTTCATCACCCTAAACAGAAACTCTGTGCCTATTAAGCTATTACTATCAATCCCCCACCTCACAGGCTTTGCTAACCTGTAGTATACTTTCTGTCTCTATGAATTTGCTTATTTTAGGTATTTCATAGAAATGAAATTGTACAATATTTTTCATTTTGGTTCTGCTTATCTCACCCAAATTGTTTTCAACATTCATTCTTGCGGTAGTATGTATTGGAACTTGATTACTTTTAATGGTGCATTAATATTCCATTAATATTAATATTTCATTAATATGTATGTACCCATGAACTTAGTTGAACTCACTTATGAGTGCTAGTAGCTTTCTTGTGGATTCTTTGTGCTTCTCTCTCTCTCTCTCTCTCTATATATATATATATATGTGTGTGGTGTGTGTGTGTGTGTGTGTGTGTCTGTGTGTGTGTGTGTGTCTGTGTGTGTATATATATATATAGCATCATGTCATCCCTTAATAGAGACAGATGTGTTTCCTCCTTTCCAACTTGGATATATATTATGTCTTTTTCTTGCCTAATTGCTCTGATTAGAACTTCCAGTACAATGTTGGTAAACAGTGGTAAAAGTTGGCTTTTGTGTTTTGTTCCTAATTTCAGGGGGGAAACTTCAATCTTTCACCGCTAAATATGTTAGTTATGGGTTTTTCATATATGTCCTCTATCATGTTGAGGAGATTTCCTTCTATTTCCAGTTTTCTGAGTATATTTATTTAAGAAAGAGGTGTTAGATTTAGTTAAATGCTTCTTCTGTGTCAATTGGAGAAAGCATATGTGGTTTTTTTCCTTTATTCTATTAATGTGGTGTATTACATTAACTGATTTTCTTATTCTGAACCATCCTCACATACCTCAAATAGATCTCACTCAATCATGATGTAGAAACTTCTTCATGTGCTATTGGATTCAGTTTGCCAGTATTTTGTTGAGGCTATTTGAATCTATATTTCTAAGAGATATTGGTCTGAAATTTTCCTTTCTTGTTATGTCTTTGGAAGTAGGGTCATTATGGCCTCATGGAATTAGGTCAGAGTATTCCCTCCTCATTGATATTTTGGAAGAGTTTGACATGTAATAGTGTCAATTCTTTGAATATTTTCTATCACAAGCAAGACCATCATGTCTTGGAAATTTTTTGTTTGGAAGATATTTGATTACTGATTCAATCTCTTTACTTGTCATTGTTCTGGTGAAATTTTCTCTTTCTTCTTGTGTCAGTTTAGGTAATTTGTGAGTTTCTAGGAATTTTTTCCCTTCATCTAGCTTATCTAATTTGTTGATGTACAATTGTTCATAGTAGGTGCATACAAATAATGTGTATGTCTTCTTGTTGGATTGAACTTTTTATCACTATCTAGGCTCCTTTCTTGTTCTTATAAGAATTTTTTATTTAAAGTCTGTTTATTTGTTATTAGTAAGCCTTCCAGGTTCTCTTTTGGTTAATATTTGCATGTTTTTCTCCATTGTTTCACTTTCAACCTACTATGTATTTCAACTTAAGATGAGTCTCTTCTAAACAGCATATACCTGGGTCATACTTTTTTAACCATTCTACCAATCTCTACCTTCTTACTGTATAGTTTAACTCATTTACATTTAAAGAAATTACTAATAGTGCAGGATTCCTGCAAGTTTGCTATTTGGTTTATGTGTGTCTTATACTTTTTTGTTCCTCATTTTTTCCATTACTGATTACTTTTGTGTTCAGTTGATCTTTTGCTGTGAAATATTTAGGATTCCTGCCCATTTTCTTTTGTGTATATATTTTTAGATATTTTCTTTCTGGATAAAATGGTTCTAAAGCTTAACATCCTATATCTGTAACAATCTCATTTGTTTGGTTACTGACTTACCTTCCATAGTTAAACAATTATGTTCCAATAATATTTCACCCTCCAATCTTATATTGTATACATCTTTAAACATTTTGTGTCCAACATCATAGATTTATAATTATTTTTATGTCTTTGTATATTATATCATGTAAGTGGAGTTACAACCCCAAAAGAAAATAGTACTCGTATTTATATGCTACCCTTGTAGTTATACTTACTGGAGAAATTTGTTTCGTTGTATGTTTTTGAGCTCGTTTCTAGTGTCTTTTCAATTCAATCCAGAGAATTCCTTTTAGCATTTCTGGTAGGCAAGGTTTAGTGACAGTGAAAAACCTAAGCTTTTGTTTATCTGGGAATGTCTTATTCTCTCCCTCATTTTGATAGTTTTGATAAATATGGATTACTTTGCTGACAGAAGTTTTTTTCTATAAATATGTTACCCATACTTCACACCCATGGTTTCCCCCACATATGTTGATTTGCTTCTCTTTTGCTGCTTTCAGTATTTGACTTGTCTTTCACATTTAACCATTTAAATATAATGCGTTTTGGTATGGATCTCTTTGAGTTTATCCTATTTGGGGTTTTGTGGGCTTCTTTGATGTGTAAATTTAATTCTTTCATTTAAATTTTGGAAAATTTCCACCATTATTTATTCAAAGATTCTTTCTGACGTTTGCTCTTTTTTCTTCTCCTTCTGGGGCTTCCATATATGATTGTATGTTTGATAGTGTCCCACAGGTATCTTTGGCTTTGTTCACTTTTTTTCATTCCTTTTTCTTTCTGTAGTTTACCCTGGATACTTTTAATTACGCTGTCTTCAAGATCTCTGATTTTTTCTTCTGTCTGCTCCAGTATGCTGTTGGACCATAGGAAACTTTTTATATTTGTTCTTGTGTACTTTAGCTCCAGTAGTTCTGTTTGTTTCCTTTGAATAATTTCTATCACTTCATTGAAATTCTCATTTTGTTCATATGCCATTTTTCTGATTTCCCTGAATTCTTTGTCCTGCTTTCCTTTAGTTCTTTGAGCATATTTAAGACAGTTTTAAAAGCTTTTTTTCTAAAATATTAGTCCTTCCAGTATCAATTTTTCCACCTTGATCGTTTCTGTTACATTATTTTATTTCTTTGAGTGAGCGGTCTCTTCCTGATTCTTTACATACCTTATGACTTTTATTGGAGTATGAACATTTGAATTTCTTAACATGTTAACTCTGGAAGTCAGATACTCCCCCTACCCTAGGTTTTGTTGTTTTCCCCCTTCTTATTGTTGAAGTCTATGACAATCTACTTGTTTAGTGATTTTTCCAACTATTTATGAAAACACTGTATCCCTTGATGGACATATGTACTGATGTTTCTATTCCTTAAACTTGTATTCAGGTAGTGTCTTTATAGAAATTTCTTTCATTGATCATTGATGATTGATCAACATCATCATCAACAGCAAAACCAAAACAATGAACTTAAACGTGTTTCCTATTCTGTGCAGATTGACTCTGTGCTAGTGCTCTTCTGCATGTAGACTCCCAGTGAGTGGAAAAAAACAGCTTGATGTGAAAGCAAAGGATCCTCGGAGATCCTTTTTTGAGCAGACATTTTGTTCTGGACATGAAGGAGTGGCCTTATGAACTCCCCCTTACACATGATCTAATGCACACAAGTTCCTTCAAGGAAAACTGCAGCATTTCCTCCAGGACCTGGATAACATTGTATGTCTCAATCAATCCTTTGCCCCAGGTGGCTGTGGCATAATTGTTTCCTTAAGGTATTTTAGGGGCCCTGCTAAACACCTCTAGGTCCAGAGCAAGTCCCAGGACTGGTGAGCCAGAAATGCAGCAGCTCATGGATTTGTATACACAACATGTACCCCTATATGTGCAAAAGGGTTATTCTGCTCCTCTGGAATCTGGGACCAGGGAGTAGGGAAAGAGCCAGTAAAGGTACTGCAAGGTTTTCCTATCATTTTTAAATTTACTTTTTCTTGATTTGGTCGTCCACCAGTTACTGCAACCCTCTGTTTTCTAGTGTTCCGAGAAAGTTAGTTTCTGCTAGTCTTTCATTGCTGCTGAAGGCAGAGTAAACTCTAGAACCTCTCACTCCACTATCTCTGTAAATTACCCTTAATATATATTTTAACTATGAGGAAATGGAGGCCTGGAGTTAAAGGAATTAATTGAAGGTTGACATGGTGTACTGTACATTTGGACCCAGGGTTCTGCCTGACTTAAGATGGTATACTTATACTTTTTTGCCTCTAACTTTAATTCTTAAAAAAAAAAAAATCTTTAACAAAAAGAAGCTTTCTAGATGGTAATACTCATATGGGGCTTTTCCTGTTATCTGGCCCTGCTTAATTTTTTGAACTGTGTTCACAGTTTCTCATCAATTCTTTGTATGACTCAATATCCTTCTATTAAATTGCTTTTCTGCTGAAACTGAGCAGAATTGCTGTCTAATCTTTGAAGCCAAGAAACAGGAACCAAGCATAGAGACACAAATTTAATATTTATTTAAACAGAATGGATACTTGCTTTAATAAAAGCATTTGAGATAAAAGAGGGACAGTATACAAAATTTAAAGGACTAAAAAGTGAGTGGGAAGTAAGGGGATGAACAATTTCAATGGAATAGACTTTTTATTCCTTCTGATGGTGAAAGAAAAGGGAAAATATATAGTGGCTTTAAACAAACTCATCAAATTTGTTCTCTCAGGGGAAAATCTAAATAAAAGTAGATATTGAACATGAATGTACAGGCATAGATAATTAAGTAAGGAAATTCCTTAAGGAGGTCAGGGAGGCAGAAGGATGCATTAGCTTTGGAAAGGAGGAGGAATACTCTTCCTTAGAGATAAGAAAAAATAATAATAATTTAGAGGAGGGTAGTAAAGATATTCTGAGGTGGAGACAGGTCACTCTGAGAAGACATTCAGAAGGTGACTTTGACATTTTTAGAGCATAGTTATTCTAAAGCTAAGGACAGAGGTTCACTGGGAATGTTGAATAAAATAGAGAAGCAGCTCACTTATGTGAGAACAGGGTTAAGAAGTTCAAGGAAGTTAGGTTTAAAAGAAATTAAAGCAGAAATGAAAGACTAGCACTAGTAAATTCAAGCATATTTTCTATCCTCCCACCCAATTCTCCAAATTCCTTTCTCTTTTGCATCTCACTTAATAAATAAAAATGCACCATAGGGAAATAAGAACTTTAACAAGCATTCAAACACATGGAATGTTTAAAATATATGTGAATCATTGTTGTTGCACATTCTTTTGAAATTGTTCCTTTGTGTGCTTGCTTATTTCTTCTTATTTCAGAGTATCCAATGTAAATACTATGATGATGCAAACTGAGATATCGCCCTTTTTGGGGTTGAAATGTACTTTTCTAGATATGTCCATTTATTCTTTCCTTAAAATTTAAAGACACTTGTTTTTACCTTTCAAGTCTCTGACATAAACAAAAAACCTAAAGTGATTTCCATAAGCAAGTTAAAGAGTTTTATATGCTTCTTCCAAAATAGATATTTCATGTAAAAGCTTTTATTGTTCATGAATTGCTGTAGTTTTGCACTGATAATTTCTTCATATTACAATTTTAGCAAAACAATAACATCTCAACTATATAAAGACCAATTTGCTCATTTTTTCCTTTACATAATCCATTTGCCTTCTTTTTTACCTTGGCATTGTAAAATGCAGATAGAAAAAGTCCAAGATGATATCCTTGGTTAAAGATTGAAATTCTCAAGGGCTGCATATAATCACCATAGTGATGCTTATTCTACTGAAAAACAGAATTTAAAACAAGTCATTGTCATCCTCTTAAACAGAAAAGATAGAATCCCTATGCCTACATTTTCAGAAGGCCTTCTTTGTTTTTTGTGCATTCACATATGCATTTAACTTAGCATACAAAATTAAAAAACAATCTTAAAATAAAAATATTATGGATAATCAGATGCCACATTTGCTTTAAAAGACACAGATCAAACACTTTTGAGAGTGGAAAAGTGCTACATTTCATATTTCTATGAAGTTGGAGTGTTTACATTCTACTGAACTCAGCTGAAGTTAGCACTTCAGGGGATTTCAAATCAGTTCAAAGTTATGTGATAAAGTGAAAAAAAAGGAAAAAGAAAAAGAACTGGGTGAAATTCCTTTAGTTCAATTTTAATATTTAGCATCTCAAAGGTTCCTTCTATTCTCTTGACAAAAGCCCTCATTTCTTCAGGTTTATAGATTTGTCTAAAGCCAGGAATGTATCTAAATTCACAGCAAGCATTTATGTATCCAAAATTGAATAAAGAATCTTAATAGAGAATTCTCCTTTCAATTCATAGACAACCTAAAGCCTATTCAAATTTGGTCATAATCTATAACTAACCAATCACGTTTTAGTTGGCATGTGAAAATGGGAACAAACCTAAGGCAGGGAATTTGTGGAACTGAGGCTACTTTTCTCATTTCTGCTCTTCAATTAGTTGTTTGACCAATGATTTATTACATTTTTCTGGATTTTAATGCCATCTGCTATAAAATAAGATAGTATGCTTAATGAAATTGACTCTTCTTTCCATTTCCAAAATTTCACTGAATTAGTGTAAAGATACATTTTAAAACATATTCCTTTGAGATATTTATATTACATATAGCATTTGCTGTATGTATTGTGCATATAACGATTGTATTACTGTGCATATAATGTTATGTGTATTATGTCTATATAATATTGGATGTAATATGCCGATATACATATATAAAGAATGTTTCCTATTTTTAGAATTACTCAGATTAATTACCACCTTGAAATCTAGCCATTTTACCAGAAGACATTAATGTTTCAAAGTTGCTATTCTGATTTTCAACAAAAGTTAAAATTATCACCACTATTTTTTATATGAAGGAACAGTGTTTGACAATGTAATTTTTTATTGTAAATCAGTGTCCAATACAGTACAAATTCTTTGCTCACTGGTAGGACATTTTTCTAAGAAACCCCACAAAATTCCTTAGTTTTATATATTATGATTTCCCATTTATCCACTATAACATATTCAGTTAATGCCTTTCTAAACTTTAGTCGACCAAGGACTTAGAAAATATAAATAATTTTCATAATCTTTCCTTTTCATCACTAAAACAGCAATTTCAGAGATATAGAATAGAAATAAATATCAGTTGTATATACTGTGAATGCCCAAGATGGAAATTAGGAAAAAATTTAAAACAAAGTAGCTAAGAGCCCAAACATACCTCTTTAAACTGTACTTTTTCTCAAATGAATGATGAAAACAAAATCATACTTCTACTTAACATGGTGCTATCTTGAGAACAATTGACATCTTGTGCCTTCTAATAAGATGCCTTGAGGGGGCACACAAATTCAGTGGTACTCATACTAAAAGCTATATAGTGTCTATCACTTCAAGGGAAGCTGACTAACCCAAATTGAGAAACACTGTACAAAAAACTTGCCTGCAGTCCTTATAAATGGTGGGCAAGAAAAACAAAACAAAAAAGCTGAGGGATGGGAGTGCATGGGTAGTTCCTGCACCTTGGTTCACCTTCCATGTGGGAGGCCCGGTTTGATTTCCAGACCAAAAAAGCTGAGGAAGTATTTTAAGGAGACATTTCAACTAAATGTACTGTTTGATCTTAGCCTTGTGTCATGGTCAGGTTCATGTATCAACTTGGCCAAGTGGTGGTACCTGTTTGTCTGGTTGGGCAAGTGCTGGCCTGTCTGTTGTGATGAGGACATTTCATAGAATTAAATCATGATCATGTCAGCTACATCCACAGCTGATTCCATTTGTAATCAGCCAAAGGGGAGTGTCTTCTGCAATGAATAATGCTTAATCTGATCACTGGAAGCCTTTTAAGGAGGGTTCAGAAGAGACAGGCTATTCTTGCTTTGGCTGGTGAGCCTCTCCTGTGGAGTTCATCCAGACCCTCCATTGGAATTGTCGGCTTCACAGCCTGTTCTGCGGATTTTGGACTGTGTGCTCCCGTGGTCACCTGAGACACTTTTATAAATTTTACATTTGCGAGTGTTTCCTGTTGATTCTGTTTCTCTAGAGAACCCTAACTAATACATCTTGGTACCAGGAGTGGTTCTTAAGAAACAGAATCTTAAAAATGGGTTTTTATGAATGGTTTTCTACTCTCACTGGACTCAAAGAGACTAAAGACTCTGATTCCCATAATCAGAATGACATTGCCAATCCATGGTGTGAGTTGGCAAAAGAGATAGTCAAAATATCACCATTCAATTTTCCTAATGCTTCACTTTTTCGAAGCCAGGCTCTGGGGGATAATGTTTTTGACACCTTTACAGAGTTTTGTAGAAATAAGAGGTATAGAGATGTTGGTTGGTTGTTGTTAGATACACTGGTTACATTAAGGAGTGAAAGGGATGGGCTTAAGGCTTCAAATGAGAAGCTTAAGTGCTGTCTGACAGATGTAGATATTTCTATGAGTATCCTGAAGGAAAATCTTATTTCCTGTAGCTGTAGACTTGAGATCTCTGAAAATCAGACTCAGAATCTTATTGTTAGAGTAGCAACTTTACAATGCAAACTGAAATCTCAGTCTTGCATGGTGTCGGCTGTTAAGGTGAGGGCATTGACTGGAAAGGAGTGGGACCCTGAAAAATGGGATGGTGACATATAGATTGGTAATGATGTCAGGGGTGAGGTTGACACCCTAGATCATGCTGAGTCTTCTCTAGATAACCCTGAAATAGTTTGCCCTGAGGACATAACTGCCCCACCTTCAGCCTGCCTTAGGAGTTGGCCACCTAACCTCCTCCTGAAGGGATTAGCCCTTGAGTGATTAACCCTGTTTCACCAGATGAAACTGCAAATGAAGGCCCTGAAGCAAACGGCTTGAAAGATATTTCTAATTCTTTTCATGACCCACTCCCACCACCCTTCATTTCTTCCAGACCTATAACTAGACTAAAGTCCCAACAGGTCCCTAAAGGTGAGGTACAAAGTGTTAACACATGAGGAGGTACGTTATACTCCAAAAGAACTATGTAAGTTTTTGAATTTATATAGAGAGAAATCAGGGGAATATGTATGACAATGGACTTTAAGGGTATGGGATAATGGTGGGAGAAATAATAAGGCTGGATCAGGCTGAATTTATTGATATGGGCCCACTAAGCAGAGATTCTGCATTCGGTGTTATAGCTCAAGGGATTAGAAAAGGTATTAACAGTTTGTTTGGATGGTTGGTTGAAACATGGATCAAAAGGTGGCCAACATTACCTGAGGTCGAAATGCCAGAACTGCCCTTGTATAATGTAGATGAGGGGATCCAGAGGCTTAGAGAGATTGGAATGTTAGAGTGGATTTATCATGAAAAGCCTGCTCTTACACCCCAGGAATGTCCGAAGGATGCACCTTTTACCAGAACAGTGAGAAATAAATCTGTGAGACTAGCACCATCATCCCTAAAGAGCTCTGTAGTTGCATGTCTTGGTAGGTCAGATATTACTGTAGGAATTGCATCCACTGAGCTGGAATCCTTAAACACAATGGGGATGATGGGATCCCAAGTTGGCAGAAGCCAGGTGGCAGCACTTAATTGCCAAAGAAGGGGTAGATGTGGCTATTATAATAACAGCAAACTCAAAGCAGGTGTCAAAATTATATGACTCGCAGAGATTTGTGGCATTGGCTAGTAAATCATGGGGTACCTAGAAATACAATAGAAAGGCAGTCTACTTAATTTTTGTTTGAGCTGTATAAACAAAAGAGTTTGAGGTCAAGAACAGAAGTCTAACCTGAATTGCAAAAACACAGAGTCATGGCCCCTTAATCAACTTCCAGACTTGAAACAGTTTACAGACCCAGAGCCCCTTGAATGAGGGGGAGGCCAGGTCCCTTTGGGGGAGAACCCTGTTACACTGCCACAGATTTATACTGTTAATCTTCCTCCAAGCCTTCCCCAAAGAGACCAATGGCCTTTTACCAGGGTAACTGTGCATTGGGGAAAAGGAAATGATCAGATATTTAGGGGATTATTAGACACTGGTTCAGAAGTGACATTAATTCCAAGGGACCCAAAACATCACTCTGGTCCACCTGTCAGAGTGGGGGCTTATGGAGGCCAGGTGATCAATGGAGTTTTAGCTCAGATCTGTCTCACAGTGGGTCCAGTGGGCCCCCAGACCCATTCTGTAGTTATTTCCCCAGTTCCAGAATGTATAATTGGTATAGACATACTGAGCAACTGGCAGAATCCCCACATTGGCTCTCTAACTCATGCAGTGAGGGGTATTATGGTAGGAAAGGCCAAGTGGAAGCCATTAGAACTGCATTTACTGAACAAAATAGTAAATCAGAAGCAATACTGGATTCCTGGAGGGATTGCAGAGATTACTGCCACTCTTTAGGACTTGAAGGATGCAGGGGTGGTGATTCCCACCACATCCCTATTCAACTCTCCTATTTGGCCTGTGCAGAAAACAGAAAGGTCTTGGAAAATGACAGTGGATTATTGTACGCTCAACCAGGTGGTAACTCCAATTGCAGCTGCTGTTCCAGATGTAGTATCATTACTTGAGCAAATCAATACATTCCCTGGTACCTGGTATGCAGCTATTGATCTGGCAAATGCTTTTTTCTCAATGGCTGTTAGTAAGGACCACCAGAAACAGTTTGCTTTCAGCTGGCAAAGTAAGCAATATACTTTCACTTTCCTACCTCAGGGGTATATCAACTCTCCAGCCCTATGTCATAATCTTGTCAACAGGGACTTGATCATTTCTCCCTCCCACAAGACATCACACTGGTCCATTATATTGATGATATCATGTTGATTGGAGCTAGTGAGTAAGAAGTAGCAATGACTCTAGACTTACTAGTAAGGCGTTTGTGTGTTAGAGGATGGGAGATAAATCCAACAAAAATAAAGGGACCTTCCACCTCAGTGAAATTTCTAGGTGTCCAATGGTGTGGGGCATGTTGAGATATCCCTTCTAAGGTGAAGGATAAGTTGCTGCATCTGGCCTCTCCTATGACCAAAAAAGAGGCACAATGCCAAGGTGGTCTCTTTATATTTTGGTGACAATGTATTCCTCCTTTGGGTGTGCTACTCTGGCCCATTTATTGAGTGACCAGAAAAGCTGCTAATTTTGAGTGGGGACCTGAACAAGAGGAGGCTCTGCAACAGGTCCAGGCTACTGTACAAGCTACCTGCCACTTGGGCCGTATGATCCAGCAGATCCAATGGTGCTGGAAGTTTCAGTGGCAAATAGAGACACTGTCTGGAGCCTTTGGCAGGCCCCTGTAGGAGAATCACAACACAGACCCTTAGGATTTTGGAGCAAAGCCTTACCATCTGCTGCACATAACTACTCTCCTTTTGAGAAACAGCTTTTGGCCTGCTACTGGGCCTTAGTAGAGACTGAACACTTAAGCATGGGCCACCAATTTACCACGAGACCTGAGTTTCCTATCATGAGCTGGGTGTTGTCTGACCCACCAAGCCATAAAGTTGGGCATGCGCAGCAGCACTCCATTGTAAAATGGAAATGGTATATACGAGATATGGCCAGAGCAGGTCCTGAAAGCACACGTTACACGAAGAAGTGGCCCAAATGCTCATGGTCTCCACTCCTGCCACATTACCTTCTATTTCCCAGACCAGAGCGATGGCCTCTTGGGGAGTTCCTTACAGTGAGTGACTGAGGAAGAGAAAACTCGGGCCTGGTTTACAGATGGTTTAGCACGATATGCAGGTACCACCCAAAAGTTGACAGCTGCAGCACTACAACCCCTTTCTGGGGTGTCCTTGAAAGACAGTGGTTCGGGGAAATCCTCCCAGTGGGCAGAATTTTGAGCAGTGCACCTGACTGTTCATTTCTTGGAAGGAAAACTGGCCAGAGGTGCGTTTATATACTGACCCATGGGCTGTTGCTAATGGTTTGGCTGGATGGTCAGGGACTTGGAAAGACCATAGTTGGAAAATTGGTGACAAAGAGGTCTAGGGACGAAGTATGTGGATAGATCTTTCTGAGTGGGCAAAAACACGAACATATTTTTGTCCCTTGTGAATGCACACCAGAGGGTGACTTCAGCAGAGGAAGGTTTTAATAATCAAGTGTATATGATGACCCATTCTGTGGATACCAGTCAGCCTCTTTCCCCAGCAACTCCTGTCATTGCCCAATGGGCTCACGAACAAAGTGGTCATGGTTGTAGGGATGGAGGTTATGCATGGGCTCAGCAACATGGACTTCCACTCACCAAGGCTGACTTGGCTACAGCCTCTGCTGAATGCCCAATCTGCCAGCAGCAGAGACCCACAATCAGCCCCCAATATGGCACCATTCCCTGAGGTGACCAGCCAGCTACATGGTGGCAGGTTGATTACATTGGACCACTCCCTTCATGGAAGGGGCAGCGATTTGTTCTAACTGGACTAGACACATACTCAGGATATGGGTTTGCTTTCCCTGCACACAATGCTTCTGTCAAAACTACCATCCATGTACTTGCAGAATGCCTTATCCATCATTATGGTACTCCATATAGCATTGCTTCTGATCAAGGAACACGCTTTATAGCAAATGAAGTGCGGGAATGTGCACATGCTCATGGAATTTTCTGGTCTTACCATGTTCCCCATCATCCAAAAGCAGCTGGAGTGATAGAATGGTGGAATGGCCTTTTGAAAACTCAATTATGGTGCCAACTAGGTGGCAATACCTTGAAAAGCTGGGGTAATGTTCTCCAGGAAGCTGTATATGCTCTGAATCAGTGTCTGCTGTATGGTGCTGTTTCTCCCATAGCCAGGATCCATGGGTCAATGAACCAAGGGGTGGAAATGGGAGTGGTGCCATTCACTATTACCCCTAGTGATCCACTAGGAAAATTTTTGCTTCCTGTCCTTGAGACCCTGAACTCTGCTGATCTACAAGTTTTAGTTCCAAAATGGGGAGTGCTTCCTCCAGGAGAAACCACAATGATTCCACTGAACTGGAATCTAAGACTGCCACCTGGTCACTTTGGGCTACTTATGCCATCGGATCAACAAGCCAAGAAGGGGATTACATTACCGGCTGAGGTGATTGACTCTGACTATCAGGGGGAAGTAGGACTGTAACTACATAATGGGGGTAAAGAAGAGCTTTCTTGGAATAAAGGAGATCCTCTAGGGTGACTTTTAGTACTACCATTCCCTGTGATTAAAATCAATGGAAAACTGCAACAACCCAATCCAGGCAGGACTACCAATGGCTGTGAAACTTCAGGAATGAAGGTTTGGGTCACCCCACCAGGCAAAGAACCACAGCCAGCTGAAGTGCTTGCTGAGAGTAAAGGGAACATGGAATGGATAGTGGAAGAAGGTAGTGATAAATATGAACTTTGACCACGTGATCAGTTATAGAAACAAGGACTGTAATGCTGTTTTGTTCATGTTATATTATTTAAGTTGTAAGATATCAAGTTTAAGAATGAATATTACCCAAGGATTTGTTCCCTATTCTGGAGAGATTTAATGTGTTTCCACTTATATGCAGGACAGTTGAGTATTATTAGGTGAAAGAAAAAAATATGTGTTTTATTGTTTTTTTATTTGGAAATTAAGTATGGTTTAAGGTGGTATGTATAGCTGCCAAGTTGACAAGGGGTGAACTGTCCTGGTCAGGTTCATGTGTCAACTTGGCCAAGTGGTGGTACCTGTTTGTCTGGTTGGGCAAGTGCTGGCCTGCCTGTTGCGATGAGGACATTTCATAGAATTAAATTATGATCATGTCAGCTACATCACAGCTGATTCCATTTGTAATCAGCCAAAGGGGAGTGTCTTCTGCAATGAGTAATGCTTAATCTGATCACTGGAAGCCTTTTAAGGAGGATTCAGAAGAGACAGACTCTTCCTGCTTTGGCTGGTGAGCCTCTCCTGTGAAGTTTGTCCAGATCTTTCATTGGAATCATCATCTTCACAGCCTGCCCTGTGGATTTTGGACTCTGCGTTCCTGCAGTCATGTGAGACACTTTCATAAATTTTATATTTGTGAGTGTTCCCTGTTGATTCTGTTTCTCTAGAGAATTCTAACAAATGCAACCTGTCTTGCACCAAGGAAAAAATTATAAAGGAAATTATTGGGGCTATTGAATATAAGTATATCAGAGTTACTAGTGCTAGTCTTGGAAGCATTTTAAGTATGAAATTATATCAAAATACAAGGTAACCAAAACAAATTACCCTGGTTTAATGTCTACTCCTTAGCTACACCTATGCAGTTGAATGTACAATGAGAAGAACACAAAACTATGCTAACTTATGTATTAAATTCATGATGATTACTTTCAAGTGAATTAATGCTGTGAGTGAATCAGAGTACAATTCCCTAGTCCATTCATTTTCCTACTCTCTTAGATGCCTATTTCATTACTTGTTCTTTCTCGTCAACCCACTGGAACATCCACACCAATGGCTTTTCAATTGATGACCTGAAAATATGGAAGCAATCATATTAACCAAAAAATATTTGCATCCATGTACCTTGCCTTTCTTCCTCTTATTGAAGATGAATTGTCCATACTTCTACCTAAAGGAAATGGGATCCCTTCCAAAAAATGAAGCAACTTTGAGGTTCAAAGATCAGCAAGTGATTATTGTCAATCCAAGAAAGATGTTAGCTTGATTCCTATTGATTGGATGAAGATTTGTCTGTAATTTAGGGGTGGACTTAGGACAGGCTGGCTTTATTTTGTATTGTGTCAAACATAATGAAGTAGAGGCTTGATTGGCTATTGTAGTTAGCCATTTTGGTAGAGATTTCAAATTTTAAAAAATATCGAGAGGAAACTCAAGAGGGAGTTAAAAGTGGAAGTAGATCATGGGATTTTTGGCTCTGAGGTCCTTTCCATATATTTTTATCAGTAAATCCCCTATACTGTGATTATGGCAGTGGCTATATAGTTACAAATAGTTGTTAAAATCCCTCAAATTGTAGACTTAAACTCTGTCAATTTTGCTTATAATTTTACTTTAAATTTTATCTTAATAAAGCTGAATGAAAAAAAAAACAAATATTTCTTCTATAACAACTAAGATTCCAAAACAAAGTTGAAAAATGAGTACTAGACTGTGTGGTAGTTAGAATTCAGTTGTCAACTTGGCCAGATGAAGGCACCTAGTTCTGTTGCTGTGGACATGAGCCAACGGCACGTGAACCTCATCTGTTTCTGATTACATCTGCAGTCGGCTAGGAGGCAAGCCTGCTACAATGAATGACGTTTGACTTAATTGGCTGGTGCTTAAATGAGAGAGCAGAACATAGCACAGCCAAAGCAGCTCGGCATACCTCATCTCAGCACTCACAGCTCAGCCCAGGCCTTTGGAGATGCAGAAAGGAATCACCCCGGGGAAAGTTGTTAGAACCCAGAGGCCTGGAGAGAAGACCAGCAGAGATCATCCTGTGCCTTCCCACGTAAGAAAGAATCTCAGATGAAAGTTAGCTGCCTTTCCTCTGAGGAAGTAACAAAATAAATCCTTTTATTAAAAGTCAATCCAACTCTGGTGTGTTGCATTTGGCAGCTAGCAAACTAGAACAGACTGGGAGAACATATTTGCAATACATATTCATAAATAACTCGTATTAGAGGACAAAAAAAGAATATTTCTTATAAACACATTTATTGATTGATTCTTTTATTAAACAAATATTTGTTGAGCATATACTATGCATCATTGATTGTTTCATGTGTTGAAAATAGAATGGTAGAAAAACAAAAAAATGCAAAACAAAACAAAATGTGACCTTGTGGAGCATACAGTCTAGTTAAAAGAGATGGAAAATTAAATAAATATGCAAAATAACCACTGTTATGTTGGTTGTGAGAAGGCTTGGAGCTGCTCACATCTAAGGATTACATACATTTTTTGTGTGTGCAAAAATGCATTGGCCTCATTTGTAGCTCAGCTTTTCTCTCTCTCTACTGTTTTTGTTCTCTCTCTCTGATTTGTTTTAACCTACATTGATTTCTAAGCCATAATTCAGAGAATAGATAAATTAATAAACAAATGTAACACAATGTTAAAGCTGGACCTTTTCTGATTTAGTTTCTGTTAAACTCCAGTTGCTGAGAATTTAACATGTTGCAAGTACCTCCACATTTCATTAACCTAACACTTATCTCAAAAGGATTAGTGGTTGAGGTTAAAGTGGTCCAAGGATTATTGAAAAAAATGTCTTCATACAGAAAGGCTTCCTAAGGTCAGCCTACCTTGGCAGAACTGAGTTTAGATGCTAGGAGAGGCATTTATTTTGAGAAATGATTTGGAGTACTTAAGCATTTTCTATCCCTGATCATGGGGAAGGAACTCTTCCCCCACACCTCATGCTGCACGAGAGGGAATTTAAGACATCATTCTGACAGCTTAATAAACGTCCCATGGAAGTTAAAGGGCCAAAAGAACTGGGTTTTGGTTCAATATTTGAAAATAGCAATGATGAAAGGCTCCAGATGGATGACCGGCACGACAGCAGAGTGAAGAGAGGTAACAACCCTTGGATCAAGTCACTATCCCACCACAGGTTCCACAGATCTTTATGATTCCCATGAATTAAATGTGGGCCATGTGGAAGGGAATCAGCATAAACCATTTTAAGGAGGTCTACAAAATGCTGGAATATAACAACTGAAGAGAGATAAGTATAAAAACAGTTTCTCTTGCTTTACACTCACAATCTGCTGTTGGCGTTCTTGGCAGGTGTTCAAAGCTAACTGTTTCTACCATATTATGCTTTCATAAGTTTCTCACAGATCCTCCCACTGAGACTTAACTACAACTACACAGATGAGGGCAAAGCCGATCCACCAGCCAGCCACTTACCTGCTCCCCTCAGCCTCTGCATCTGACAGTACAACACATGTCTTCTTTATCTCTGGTCCCAGAGCTGCCATGCAGAGCCCACTTAGAGTCCACATTAAAATGATACTGGACAACCTCTTCAAAATCAGCCCCTTTAGGGCGGCTGCTGTGGCTCAGCAGGCAGAGCTCTGACCTGACGTGCTGGAGGTCTGGAGTTCGATCCCTGGTGCCTCCTGCCCATATGCAAATTAAAAAAAAAAATCAGCCCCTTTATATGACAAAACCAGTTTTGAACCACTTGCATTAAACTCCCAGCATAATTATTATAAAAACTCATTTTAGAATTGTGGGAGTAGCTAACATTTCTTGTTTTGTTACTAGACTTTGGATTTCAACTGAAGCTGAGACAGAAAGAACCCCATTTTCAAACTGTGTTAACAAACAAATTGGGATATTAAAAGTGAGCAGAAATAAGTCAACACAGGAAAGAAACAATGACAGAAAAATAACTAGCTTGAGTATAGGAAAAAAGAAGCAGGAATCAAGCGAGACTAGAAGAATTAGAGTTTGGGGTATAAAGAAACAATTTCTTGTGGGATTTCTGGACATATATAATAAATTGAACAGAATTTTATTTACCTTCCAGCTGCAAACCTTAATAAAATCCAACAAGAATTCAAAAGTAATTAATCCGTATCTGTAAGGATAAAGAAAATGGGATAGAAGACAATAATAGATCTATTTCAAAAACTTTATTGAAACAGAATAAACAGTTTGAAGACTAGTAAACAACTTTGTTAAGAGGGATAATTGGAGCCTTTTCAAGCACAGGAGGGAGAACTGAATTATGATTAAGGTGAGGGAATTTGTAATACAGAGAGGAACATAGCATGGGATCTTCAAGCAGGAGGTAGGTTTATACTTCTCAATAGCAATTTACTGGAATGAAGAATCCATGACATAAAGCTTTCAAAATGAAGAAAATAATTTCCCAATATTAATCAAGTTTTGAAAGCAGAAGAAAAAGTAATTTTCAGATATTCATGATGAAAAAAATTTATTTCTCTTGCCTAGTTTCCTTAGTAAACTACCTTAAAATGTGCTTCTACCAAATAAAGGAATTGACTTACGGTTTCTGGTCTAGCATTGAAAGAGCTTGGAAGTCTTCACTCCTGTCCTCATAACAAAAACAAAGTTGAATGATTGAAAATCTAAATTATTTTTAGATTCATCAGAGAATTGAAATCACAAAGCAAACCAATAACTCAAAAAATGGAGGTAAGCAGATCTAGACAGACACAACTTACTAGGAAAAATAATAACAGTTGGAGCTCACATCGGGTAGGAAAATGTAAGGATAATTAACTGATTGCTGGAGACTGAGTAGGAGCTAGTTTGAGAGATAAAACTGGAGTGCCAGCTTTAGAGGATGCTCCCACACGTTCATGGATTTTACCTATGGGAGCCCCACTGTGTTTATCCACAGAAAAGTCCCACAGGAGGGGGAAGATAGCCATTTTGAAATACTTCCAGAGCATTCTGGTCTCCTTAAAAATGTTTGTCGCCCTCAGACTTCTGGTTTACACATGCTTTAGCACTAGGCATGTCCTATATAGTGACATCAGGACAGAAAGTGGGAGGAGCCAGGAGCTGGCCAGTGGAACCTGTGCAAAGCTGGAAGGAGCCTGCCTGATACTGCCTGCAGCAACCACTGAAGCAGTCAGACCAAGAGGATGGGAAATGGTGCACTAATGTATCTGATTCAATGTCAAAAAGTCAACCCCCAAGCAGAAAACAGTCCTAGGAAACCCAAATGCATGCACATATTTGACCAAATAAGAGAAAGCAAAGATTATATTATAGTCTTGTTATTATAGATTTAACTAGGAAGGTTTAGGCCCATACAGATTCAACTACTGACCCCAACCAGTTGCAGCAAGAAAATACTAACCAGGGTCTGTTGAGTACACCTACTGTTGTGGAATCTTGCTGTCAACAGCGAGAGGGATGGGTTTTGGGGCTAATAAGCTGTTTTTTAATTCATTCCTAGAACGCCAAAACTCTATTTCACTACTTATGATGTTTTCTTCCTAATAAAATCAGTTGTGTCCACAAAAAAAAAAAATGTTTGTCCTCAAAGGAAATATTTTACTAGAGCCTAAGGGGTGTGGATTTTACCAGAGTCTAAGCAGGATAGGGGAAGGGAAATGTCTAATTCCACCCCTTCTAATCTAGAAGGAAATGAAATGCCCAATTCCAGTCCCCTCTAGACATTTTTGTCCAATCCAAGAGTAGAAAATGAAAAAGAACAAGGGCGATTAGTAGAAATGTTACAAATATGGTAGCTACTAATCCTCTATATAAATGATCACTCTAAATGTGAATGATTTAAACGCAATGATTAAGACAGAGACTGCTGAAGTGGATAAAAATGAGACCCAACTACATGTTGTCTTCATGAAAACCCACTTTAAATATAAAGACACAGCTGGACCAAAGGTAAAGGTATGGAGAAAGCAATACCATGTTAACACCAAACAAAAGCTAACTGGAGTAGCTCTATTAATTTTACAAAAAGCAAATTTCATAGCAAGGAAAATTATCAGTGATAAAGAGGGGCATTAATTATTGATAGAGGTCATTTCCCCAAGAAGACATACCAATTCTGAATGTGTAGATACCTACTAATGGAGTGCCACAATATGTGAGGGGGAAACTGATAGAACCTTCAGAAGAAATAGATAGATAAATCCACCATTATAGTTGAACACTCTTCCATGAATAACTGACAGATGCGACAGGCTGGAAACCAATAAGAATATAGTTGAACTGAATAGCATCTTCAGTCATATGGCTCTAGTTGATATTTAAAGAAAACTTCATGTAAAAACAGTAAAATACATAGTCTCCTGTGTTAGTTAGATTCAGTTGTCAACTTGGCCAGGTGAGCATACCTAGTCTTGTTGCTGCAGATATAAGCCAATGGTACGTGAACCTCATCTGTTGCTAATTACATCTGCAGTTGGCTAGGAGGCGTGTCTGCTGCAATGAGTGACTTTGACTTAATTGGCTGGTGCTTAAATGAGAGAACACAACGTAGCACAGCCCAAGCAGCTTGGCATTCCTCATCTCAGCACTCGCAGCTCAGCCCAGGCCTTTGGTGATGCAGAAAGAAGTCACCCCAGGGAAAGTTGTGGGAACCCAAAGGCCTGGAGAGAAGACCAGCAGAGACCATCCTGTGCCTTCCACAGAAGAAAGAACCTCAGTGGAAAGTTAGCTACCTTTCCTCTGAAGAACTAACAAAATAAATCCCCTTTTATTAAAAGCCAATCCATTTCTGGTGTGTTGCATTCCAGCAGCTAGCAAACTAGAACATCTCCTCAAGCTCACATGGAATATTTCTAAACAGACCACATTCTAGAACATATCTTAAGTCTAAACAAATAGAAATCATATGTCTTTGTATGTTCTCAGACCACAATGGAACAAAACTACATATCAATAACAGAAAGATAACTAGAAAATCCCAAAATATTTAGAAAATACACTTCTATGTAACAATTGGGTCAAAGAAGAAGTATCAAGAGAAATTTGAAAATATTTTGAAGACTGATCCCATGGCTATTGAAAGGATAATAAAGGAATATATGAGCAACTTTATGTTCACAAATTTAATAACAGAGATTTAACAGACAAATTTCTATAAAGGCACAATCTACCCAAAGTCCTAAAAGTTGAAATAGATAATCTGAATAGGTCAGTATCTATTACAGAAATTGAATCAATAATGATAACCTTCCAAATAGGAAGCACCAGGCTCAGATGGCTTCACTGGTGAATTCCACCAAACATTTATGGAAGAGATGATACCAATTCTCTACAATCTTTTTTCAGAAAATGGAATCAGAGGAAACACTTCCTAACTCATGCTTTGAGGTCAGCATAACCCAATACCAAAAACAGAAAAAGTAATTAAAAGAAAGGAAAATTACAGCCCAGTATATCTCATGAATGTAGATGCAAATATTCTCATTAAATATTAACATATCCAATCCAACAATATGCAAAAATAATTATATATCATGGCCAGGTGAGATATATTCCAAATATGCAAGGTTCATCCCTTTCAAACATCAATTTATGTAACCCATCCCATTAACAAGCTAAGAAATAAAAATAAAATATTCATGTGATCACATTAATAAAACTTTCTTTGCTCACTGATAATATGATTGTCTATTGAGAAAATCGCAAAGATTATCCAAAAACATAATTATAGCAAGGTAGCAGGATACAAGGTTAATATACAAAAGTTAATTGTTTTCCTATAAACAAGCAATAACCAATTTTAATTTGAAATTAAATCATAACACTGTTTATATTAGCACAAAAATGAAAGAGTAACTGAAGAACAAGGAAGGTGTCACACCCTGAAAATAGATGGCTAAATTAAAGAAACAACAAAGAGAGGTCAAAAGGAAAAATCTGTCCTCTAGATTTATGGAGCAGTAAATTTTTATTGGAACTGGAAGAAGGAAGTGCTCAAAAAAGAAAGAGGAAGAGGAAAGAAGAGAGAGATGAAGATAGTGAGAAGAACAAGGAAAAGAAGAAGGGGAGGGAGGGGGAGAGAAGAAAGAAAAAAGAAAGAAAGCAAGGAAGAAAGAAGGCAAGAAAGAAAGAATGAGAGAAAGAAAGGAAGGAAGAAAGAAAGAAAGAGAAAGAAAAGAGGAAGGAAGGAAAGAAAGAAAGAGAGAAAGGGAAGGAGGGAGGAAAGAAGGAAGGTAGGAAGGGAGGGAAGGAGGGAGGAAAGGAAAGGGAGTGAGGGAGGGAGCAAGGGAGGGATCAAGGGAGAGGGGAGGGAGGGCAAAAAGATGGAAGGAGAAAGATTGA